>CM071959.1:19302500-19537500 GCA_036784905.1 Acrossocheilus fasciatus | reverse complement strand
GCCTCTGAGCATTAATTTCACACACAAGTGCAGTTGCACATTTAGTCGTACGCATATAGGACATATAGGTACACAGGGTTGCATTTCTAGACCACGTTTATACTTGCGATCCCACGTGATATAGCAACATCATGTGATAGCCCTACTATTTGTGTCCTAATGTTGAGAGAAAATACTACAGTTGCATATAGTTAACTAAACTGCACACTAACAAACCTTGCTCAGGATAATGACGGTTAGTGAAATGGACGCTAGGGTTGCAAAGAGGTGGAAAATTTCTGGTAAATTTCGGAAACATTCCAGAAATTTTGGAAACTTTCCATTTTTGCGACGTTTCCAATCTATCTCAACCCTAATGGACACCACCAGGATGAAATATCACCTGTTTACCTCAGAATAATTTCGATTTGTACTGTAGTTTGTTGGGGGGGGGGGGGGGGGGGACCAAATCGATTAATCGTGTCAAATCGATTAATCGCAATTAATCATGTCCAAAATAAGTGTTTACATAATGTGTTAACTGTGTATATATAAATGCACACATACATGTATATATTTATATATTCATATTTATCTCTGTTTTACTATATGTATGTATACATTTATTACACACACGTACATACATACATATATATATGCATGCATATGCCCATATGCATAAACGCTTATTTTGGATGCGATTAATCAATTTGATGCAAATAATTGATTTATATATATATATATATATATACATTTTACAAACTAAAGTACTATTCGAAATTCTTTTCTGATAGCATTCATCATTAAACGTTTTAACCCCAAATATTCCTTAAACATGCCATTTAACACACTGACAGTATCTCATGTTTCTAGACAGTATTATATTAAAGTGACCCCTTGTATGTTTCTAATACCCATCTTGAGAATATAATGCTGTTAAAGGGAGCCTAAAAAGTTAAATGTGCACTTCCTCGGTCTGTATCACGTCTGTCAAACGCCACCGAGGCTTTGACACCATCCAAACTCATGTGTTCTTCAGCTCTTAGAACTGCCGTCTTGTACATTTGCAGATTACACTGAATGTTTTTTTTTCTTCTTTTTTTTTAAGCTGTTAAATGCCTTTTTCCACACTAATGAACTTGTACTGATTAATTCAGGCACATGCTGTAAGTAATTCCTGTGTTTAACTGTCTGATCCAGCACGCTGTAGCGCTCGGTTGTAAGGACGCAACCAAAATAGTGGAGATCTGCTCATGAAACCTGACGTTGTCCTGAGGGAACCTTGCAAGTGTTTTCCATCGTACGAGTGAGTTCATCAACAAGAAGTGACTTGAATAGCAGGTTAAAAGAACGTTTCTGGAAAAACAACCTCTTTAGTGGTTTACAGGTCCTGTGAGGACTCAATCATCTGATGTGGAGAAAAGCGACTGTAATTATTAACAAGTCTGAATTTTGTGCTACAAGTCACATTGAAATTTATAACTTGCATGGGTAGGAATGTAAACTTTTGCCTACTTTTTGTTTGTTTTTGACTAATACATGAACACTTGCATAGAAAACTCCCCTATCATTCCTTGATTGTCGCAGTTATTTTCTAGTTTCCTTTTTTACGTAAAAGTTGGCTTCACCATATTACACCTTTTGATGGTATACTGTATTTTTATTTGTTATGAGTACATAAACTTCAGAAAATGTCTTGGAATGTTTTTAAAAAATTGCATTTTGCATTAAATTATTATAAATATAAATATCAGTAGAGGGGGTCTGGGGGGGATTTAGGGGGTCCGTACAGATATGAATACTTTAGCCGTTAAATGTGATTCAAGTGAAGTGGCCCAGCTAATCTAATAAGGTTTTCCCTCTGGCAAGTTGTAGTGCAGATATTGCTGGATTTGGCTTATCATTAAATATACTCTCATTGCTCTTCGTTTGAAGGTACTGTCCAACTCCTTCATATGTATTTTCCGACTGTATGATGTAATATAATGTTTTAAGATGAATAAATGAACTACAAGTATGACCAATAATGTGCAAGCAACATTTTTGAGAGGTCCACGCAAAAGAGTTTGAGAAGGATGCACCAATAAATTCATACATCTATATGTAGACCAAATGTTTGCTTCTGTTTGATCTACTATGTTTCCTGTTTGTAATCATGTGTGAACAAGCAGTGAACAAAGTTAAAAAATACTTATTTGCATATTTGTTATTTATAAATGAGTTTAAACATGCTTAAAGCAAATTCATTTCCTGGTTTGTCTATGTGGTTGTTTACTGTAATATTAAAACCTTATTCATTAGGAGAAATTTGAATTAGATATTTAATTTATCTGATTTATTTTTTTCTTGTAGGGTGAGGATAGATAGATAGACAGACAGACAGTTAGATAGACAGATATTGAGAGGGATAGATAGATAAAATGACAGATATTCATAGTTATAGGTAGATAATGAGAGATATGTTGAGATATAGATATAGATAGATATTGAGAGATAGATAAAACGACAGATGCATAGATTGATATAGATAGATATTGAGAGGTAGAGAGGTAGATAAAACCACAGACAGATATTGAGAGAGATATATTGAGATATAGATAGATAGATGAAATCACAGACAGATATTGAGAGAGATCTGTTGAGATATAGATAGATAGATAGATATTGAGAGGGAGAGAGCTAGATATATAAAACGACAGACATTGAGAGAGATAAGTTGAAATCTAGATAGATATTGAGAGATGTTGATAGATAGATAGATAAAACGACAGACAGATATTGAGACAGATATGTTGAGATATAGATAGATAGATGTTGAGAGATATATATAGATAGATAAAATGATAGATATTGAGACCGATATGTTGAGATAGATAGATAGATAGATAGATAAAACGACAGACAGACATTGAGAGATATATGTTGAGATATAGATAGATAGATATTGAGAGATATATATAGATAAAATGATAGATATTGAGACAGATATGTTGAGAGATAGATATTGAGAGATATATATAGATAAAATGATAGATATTGAGACAGATATGTTGAGAGATAGATATTGAGAGATATATATAGATAGATAAAATGATAGATATTGAGACAGATATGTTGAGAGATAGATAGATATTGAGAGAGATATATAGATAGATAAAATGATAGATATTGAGACAGATATGTTGAGAGATAGATAGATATTGAGAGATATATATAGATAGATAAAATGATAGATATTGAGACAGATATGTTGAGAGATAGATAGATATTGAGAGAGAGATATAGATAGATAAAATGATAGATATTGAGACAGATATGTTGAGAGATAGATATATAGATATTGAGAGAGATATATAGATAGATAAAATGATAGATATTGAGACAGATATGTTGAGAGATAGATGATAGATAGATAGATAGATAGATAGATAGATAGATAGATAGATAGATAGATAGATAGATAGATAAAATGATAGATATTGAGACAGATATGTTGATAGATAGATAGATAGATAGATAGATAGATAGATAGATAGATAGATAGATAGATAGATAGATAGATAGATAGATAGATAGATAGATAGATAGATAGAGTTTACCCAATACATTGTTGTAATAAAAAGTCAGTGTAGCAATACAAACTATATTTAAGCGCGGCTGAAACACTTCCTTGTGCTGAGTTTTCCTCGCTGGGTTAAGCTGCTCAGCTCATTGGTTGCGGGAGGTGTATTAGGCGGGCCGTGATCTTCAGCTGCAGGCACAGCGTCCTATAGAGCGACGCTGGGGGAGGGAGCGAGACTCCTCAAACAAGCTGCCCTGCTCGCATGTTTATTTACTAGCGGAACGCTTGATTAATCTAACACGTTTAATATCGACGGCAGGTGCTTAACGTGGGACTTCAGATGCCCGACGCGAACAACAAATCGTCCGGGGCTGTTACTCGCTGAGCGGAATTTGTCATCGAGTGACTTATCTCGGGTTTGTTCGCCTGAGCGTGTGCGGCGTCTGTGAAACGGACGAACTAAAGTTGTTTGCGGGGTTATTTTGGATGCCAGATCGTTTGTTTTCGGAATATGGCTCAGCGTGGACACCATCATATTGCGAGTTCCCAAAAAGCTTTAATGTTGGAGCTGAAAAGTCTCCAGGACGAGCCGGTTGAAGGCTTCAAAATAACTTTAGTCGATGAGTCGGACTTGTACAACTGGGAAGTCGCGATTTTCGGACCTCCGAATACGCACTACGAGGGGGGTTATTTTAAGGTGAGTGCTGTATTTAATCTTTTAATGTAATTTGACGAGTTTTTATACGCAAACTAATTCGAAGCGTCAGTATTCGAAAACGAGAGTGATTCTGTTTTGTTATAATTGCTTATGATCTAAATGTTGATTTGTGTCATTGGCTTTTAAAGGAATGAAAATTCTATTGTTCCAAACCTGTTTGACTGTCTGTCTTCTGTGGAACACAAAATGAAATGTATGAAGGAAAGATCTGATCTAGGCTGCCACAAAATATTTCCTTTTGTGTTCCACGGAAGAAATAACCAAGTTTTGGATTTGAAAACGACACGTGTAGAATTTTAGTGTTCGCTGTACTGTCTCTTTAAAGGGAACGTTCTGCGTTCTAATTTTTAAACGCCAACGTTCCATTTGTCCATAATTTGGTCTGTGCTCAATGAAAGAGTTGCTCCATTGTTCCTCATTGTTCTCTAGAATTACCATCAGTTGCTTTTTACACACAGTTCACTGGAACAGTGTCTGAATGTTGTAAAGTTCCCTCTGTGTGACTTGGGTGTTTAAAGTTCAAAGTATGAGTTTATTTAAAATATAATAAACCACAAACGTTTTTCAAGATGGACAATAAACTCCCTTATTCATCACTGACCTAAATTATAAAATCTATGGCTTCATGGAGCTTTATCACTTGGTGTTCTACAAGTTGAACGGTGTCTGTCAACAGGAAAACCTCAGTCATATTTATTGCTCCATCTGTCAGTGTCACTGTCAGTCTAAATTTGATCAAATTAGAAAAGCTTTTTGCTTATATGACCTTCAAGCTGCACTTTTTGTTAAAACAAACATGTGTACATATATTTTATTTGAACTTATTGCTGCTAAATATCTTCTTCTGTGTCCAACCAAAGTCAATCTGTCAGACCACAACAATGGCAGTTATATTTAGCCCGGCTTCATAGCTGTGCCTGTGTGTCATTGGCTTGCATGCTGGCCAACCAGCCTCCACACATCATGACATTAGCAAGTGGCCACCGACCTGCTGGGAACTTTGGCTACCGAGTCGCAGCCGGAGTTAAAAACAAATTTGTTGGGCCAATAGAGTCTCTCTTTCTATTGTTTAATCTTTAGAAACAATGCATAGCTGTGAAAATGCAGTTCTCTCCTGTTGTTTTCCTGCATTGATGTGGAAAACCGTGTCTGTTTGTTGGTGGTGAGGAAGGAAGCAGGTCAGCCCTGAGACCTTCTCAACGTCTCTTCCAACAGGAAGAGATGAGTAACCATGACTTCCTGTACACTACTTCACCAAAGCAGACAGGTTTCCCTTCTGCATTCTTTTTCCTGTTTTTTTTATGTTTTGATTGATGTTAATGAATCCTTGCGTTTGAAATCCGTATAAGCAACGTTTTGCCTTTTACAAAGAGAAATTGGATACAACAAATCTCATAAATCACACTTGAAATATTGGTGAAATTGTTATTGACTTACCTTTTGAAATTTTTTTTTAATAAAATAAAAAAATTATATTTACAAGGAAGATGTAAGCAAAATCATTGATGTCGTGATGCCTAAATTTTACTTTAAATAAATTGCAACAACAGACGACAATGTGCAATAAACTGGTACCAAGTATTTTTCCATCAAGTAATATAGTTTCTAACACATTTTTACTTAGTAGCGTAGAATGTAAGGTGTGCATTTTATAGTCAATTTACATCAACTTCAGACACTGCTCATCCAATCAGAATTTAATCAAAAATCTGTTTATAAAACACGTATATCTTTATTTAAATTTCTGACAAAAATATAACTTTAATTGAATGATAAATTGTTCCTGTAATACAAAATTACTCATTTGGTGATCGTCAGATTTTGGTCATGTCACCCACCCCTGGTGTCATTCTGTATCCAGCTTCAATTTTCCAGCTAAGAGAGATTTGGAGCAGTCATTAAGTTCTCATGAGTAGGATCTCTCTAAGCAGGCTTCAAGTTCTTACACGTGGCGCTGAGCTGACAGGTAGCAGGGTTCGCTCCTGATCGGCTCGTCGCTCCAGTGAAGCGTGCACACACCCAGGCCCTGTGGCAGGTGATGTGAGCTGGGCTTGGCCGTGCTTGACTCAGCCTGGCAGCTCGAGTCATGTTACCCCCTCCCCTCGCCAGACTGCCGGAGTGTCACAGAAACCAGAGACTGACACACTAACTAGGCCTGTTCTAGCTTCGTTTAGTGCCTGGAAGGTGTTTGGAGTGAGTCAGCCCATAATAACAACTCAATTTAACTCTTTCAAGATGTCTGGTGGTATGACTAAGAACCCTTAATGAACAATCTTTTGTGAGAATGAATTCATGTTTAACATCCTCAAGTGTGTTAAAAAAAGAAATGTAGTTGTTGTTGGTCTTATTTTCATATTTAGAAGCAAATATCAAGCTGTTGTGTACAATACCTGGGAAAAACTAGAGAAAATGTACAATTTGCTAGCTAGAAATTATTTTTAGAAACATTTGGTTTGAAATGGCAAAATATTGTGTAGCCCTGAATGTGACGCTCAGATAAAAAAAAAAAAAAAAAATCCATCGATAAATCGAACAGTCAATTGTAAACACTGGTAAATAAATTCACAATTTGATAAAAAAAAATATACAATAAAAATTAAATCAAGCCATCTATTATAAATGGTAAATCAACTTTTGAATATCAGATGGTGAATTTATCTATTTACCAATATGTCTTGATTTATTGATTTTCATAGTCATAGTTTTTCATTTATCTGTGAAATCCATTGGTAAATTCACAATTTGATAATTGAATTGTCTAAGAATTCAGTAAATAATCAATTTTCATTGGTAAACAGATTCATTTACATATTCGTATATTATGTATTATAAACATTGGTAAATGGATAAATTTGATCATCAAAAATTGTCAACAAAATTGATAAATCAAACAATTCATTAACATTGATGGTAAATGAATAAATTTGCAATATAATAATCAAGAAAAGTCTACAAAAATCAATAAATCAAGCAATCCGTTATAAACATTGCTAAATGGATAAACTCACAATTTAATCAAAAAAATTCTACGAAAATCAAGAAATCCATTATAAACGTTGGTAAATGGATAAATTCACAATATGATACCCAAAAATTGCCTATGAAAAATAAATCAAGCAATCAATTATAAATGATGGTAAATGGATAAATTCACAATTTGATCATTAAAACTGGCTACGAAAATAAATCGAGCAATCAGTTATAGCTGTTGTTAAATAGAAAGTCACAGTTTCATAATAAAAAATAAATAAAAGGTTGCATGTCGGCACCTATAGCCTCGTGGTTAGTGCGCCGACATATAGCTAGCACAACTGTGCTCGCGGCATCCCGAGTTCGATTCCCGTCTCGCGGTCCTTTACCTATCCCTCTCGCCTCTCTCTCTTTCCTGTCTGCTCTCTACTGTCCTGTCCAAGGCGTAAAAGCCTATAAACTTTTTTTTTTTTTTTTTTTAATTATCAAAATGCATGGTCATTATAAATTACGATTACGATATGATTGATAAATGCATGTTTAATTTGTCTTTTTTAATCTATTGTGATCTATTGGCTTATTTATTTTCCAAACATGATATAATTCAGCCATAATATTTCTTGCCATGAAAATAGCCACAGAAGCTGGAATGGCGTTAAACACAAACAAACCAACTTATTGATCTTCCCACTGAACCAGAAGGCGGTTGTCAATCATTGCTCCGGTGTTACAGCAGCTGTCATTGGTATCAGCGAGGTGCAAGCAACAGATTTAGATATTACACCGAAATACAAGACTACACAGTCTGAACTACTGTATCTGATAGATCAGTCCACAGTTGACAGGTGCTCTAGTTCTTAACCGAGAAATTCATGGCCCACTAATTAGGCTAATTACCTGCTTCCAGTGGATCCCAGTTCATTCTTAACTAGCTTTTGGTGTCAAATGAAGCAATAGTGTGAATTAAAAGAACAACTTCCTACCTCTGGCCCTCAGGGACTGTCTCTTTCTCATGTAGTTTACCCTGAAGGACACCATTTCCCTGTACCCTCTAATGTTTCAGTTGGGATGGAGGGAGCGAGATCAGGCACCGGAAGATGAGGAGAATGAAGGAGGTGTAGAAGAACAGGACAGTTTGTTCAAGGAGAGCAGCAGTGACCTGGTTTATTTCCTCTTCCAACCCAATGTCCATGGGATTCTCTTCCTCTCAAATGGGATTGTAGGAGAGAGATTTATATTTAGGTTAAGCTCCAAGATGGGGATTTTCAAGCAAAAACGATTCGTTTATTCTAAGTGGCCCACATTGTCATTAGCATTTCACATTAACCAAATAAATTATGTAATGCGGATATGAGTGTATTCCAGAATGAATTGCTCATGTAAACCAAATGCTGTGCTCGGCTCGTTCGTGAAGTTTAACATCTGCTGAATCAGCTGGTCCAGAAACATTGGGTGGTTAATGCATTGTGTGTCACTCATCCTGATGAATCATATAATGTAAATGTCCACTTTTCTCTGAATGTAAAGAATTTTTATTTTAGGAGATTAATTTAGAGACGTAACTTCTCAGATGTGTAGCCACATTGTTTTTTTTCCCTTATTATTGTCGTGATTGGGAGAAATTGCATTGAAATAATTGATGTTGTGGTGTTTTGAGAAATTGCGAGTAGTTCGTGAATATTTGACGTCAAACAATTTTGTTATTGTCGGCACAATAGCCTTGTGGGCTGTCTCTGCTTCTCCACTCTGAAAGTGTTCATCTCCATCTGTTGTTCATACGTAGTATCAGTTCGTAAATTTTCCGTCAAATTTTCTGCCTCTAACGAACTTTTCAATTCCAAGCTTTAAAACGAATCCAAACACGCCAAACATATCATAAAGGTAGCCAAAACAACTGGCACAGTTCTCCAAGTTATACAACAGATTTGTTTAATGAATGGACCAAACTTTAAGTGATTACTTCATAATCCTCTCTATGGAGAAGCGATCGCTGAGTCAAAATGGACAGGGCTCGTTTCCCAAAGCAACTACATTCGCAAGTAATGTCGTTATAGTTCAATGTAATTTAACAACCACAGTTCGCTAACTATGCTTTTGGGAAACATACCCCAGATCTATCCATTCACACTGGTTTCATTAAACAAAATAAATGATTCATTTAAAAGATTGACTCAAAAGAATCATCTGTGCACGAATCGAATCATGAACTCGCATTACTGCGCCAAAGATAATCTATTCTAGAACATTTCGAATGAATAAAGACACACAAAGCTATCGTTTGACTTTATAAACTTTTATTTCATGCATGATTCGTATGGATCTGTTAACTGAATGCAAAGTGTGAAATCTAGGAGAATTCGGTGTCATTTTTCAGTTCAATTCTTAGAAATATTAAATGTAATGATTCAACACTCAAAATATGAGAAAATAGAAAAAGGAGTTATTGGATAAAATATTTCAAAGATCAAGAACAACTTCTCAAGATACTTTTTCAGATTAGACGTTGTATCCTTTGATGCTGATAGAAGTTTTGTTGCAGGTAGGCATTAAACTGCACTGAGATGTTACGTTATCTTTTTCAGATTTATATAATAGTCTTTGTATTTCCACGCGAGAGATGCATTACGCAAACTGCTTTCTGTTGTG
This sequence comes from Acrossocheilus fasciatus, assembly GCA_036784905.1. Taxonomy (NCBI): domain Eukaryota; kingdom Metazoa; phylum Chordata; class Actinopteri; order Cypriniformes; family Cyprinidae; genus Acrossocheilus; species Acrossocheilus fasciatus. The sequence continues at coordinate 19,527,625 of CM071959.1, read as the reverse complement.
TTGTCCATTTATGTGTCGTGATGAGCGTATGCACTCACTACGAGTTGTTAAATGAACAGGTTGCTACACTTTATTTTTTTTTCAATGGAGAATCAGTTGCCTTAATGGTTAAAATCCCCAAACTGTTTACATAAATATTAAATTAAGAAATTACATTAATTTAATCAAAGTAATCACTTTGGTAATCTAAAATACTTTTCGGATGTAACTGTAACTTGATTACCACCCATTTAAAATGTAATTATAACGAAGAACAGTTACTCACATTTTGTATTTTAATTGCGTAACGCCGTTACATGTATCTTGTTACTCCCCAGCTCTGGCTATGGTGTATGTTATACAATCTGAAAGGCTGTTCATGTTGCATCTGCAAAGAATGTACAAATGCAACGGTTACAATCATAAACAGTCATAAAATCATAAAAATCTGTAGCTCAGCACATCCCTGTCCTTAAAGTTTGAGTATCATCCAGTTATTAGGCAACGTAGCTAAAGCGAGACACTCAGCACACAGGCTGTCACAAGAGCTCTTGTGTGTTGGGTCATGTGCAGCGGCGAAGGACTCCTGTAAGCTGCCTCCGGTGAAACGTAATACAGTTACCTTCTCACATGGATCCCTACTTGTGGTTTAATAGGCTTGCTTGCTTGAAAGTTGCCCTACACTACTTGGGTTTCAGGAATTGAGTAGCACTTGATGCACAGGTGCCTGTGTGTGTGTGTGTGTGTGTGTGTGTGTGTTTGGTTGCCGGTTGTCCCAACCCCCCAGTACCCCTTCTGAGAGCTGGGCCTTTGAAGCACACACCAGCTGACCGTGCCAAATCAGCAAATGTGTGCTGTGGGGGTTGTGGAGTGGTCCATGTGCATGTGTGCCCACCGCCCACTGTACTGAAAGGCACCAGGCTCAGCTTGCTACAGATTGTGAAGGATTTGAATGGATGCATGTATAAAAGGTTTGTTTATGCTCAAATGTACATGGATGTGCATGTCACAGATTGAGTGTGTAATCGTTTGGGTTCTGGATTCTGAATTCAGCAATACAAGTTATGAATATGGTGCCACCAACCATGTTTACATGATGGGACATGATATTGAGGGTTATTGAGATTCCGCTTCCACAAGACACTAAGATTTAGTCTTGGTAAAGCGCTAATTTCCTACTGCGTGTCTTTAGTGAATCCTGACAGTAGTTTTTTTTAATGCCAAATGAGGGTTTTCGCTGACATATGATAGTAAATCTGGCCCTTAATATAATCTCAATTTAAAGTAGTATTATTTTCGTCAACAATAATAATATAATATTAATAATTCTACTACTGTGACTACTAATAGCCTAGTAATTGTTATAATTAGTAAGAATACACTAAATTAAACGCAAAATAATACTTAGATTAATGTTATTTAAATGTAAAGATTGTATAAAAATGAATAATGCACTATAATAGTTGTTGTTTTGTTTATTATTCGTAATAAAATGTATATTATTTAAAAATAAATCAGTGTAACTTCTGATTTTTATTTATTAAAAATGTTTTATAGCACATGCTAATCCATGTCTAGCCTTATCTAGGGACTAAAATATCATTGAGACTTGAAGGATGGGCTCTTTTGCCTCAACCACTAGAAACACCTGAGCAACCAAATAAGAAAATGGTAAAACTCTTTGGCAACAAGTTTTGCACTGCTTGTTTTTTTTTTAAGAGAATTTTAGCACTACAAGTAAGTTGGGACAAGTTTGGGAACCCCTGCTCTATAGGGGACCTGTGAATAGTGAACTATTAAAAAGTAGATGGTACACAACCTGTTCATGCTTTCAAGTAGCATTTATATATGTTGAGGATGTGTGTTTTTCTACATGCTTGGAGTCTTCTCTCCAAATAAAGGATGGATTATCAGCCTGTGCCAAAAAATTTATATGCTGTTTGGCCGCATTGCAGATGGTAGCTTAACTTGTAACAGGCTTTCCGTTAAATCAGATATTCTCAAATGAAAAACATACCAAGGGTAGCCTACCACTTGATTTTCTTCATCTTGTCTGTTGCTGCATGAGGTATTCTTTTTATAAACTCACGTTTTTACCACTTGGCTAATAAATATGTCATTAAAATGTGTCATGGAGGTGTATTTAGTAGTTGAATGACAAAGCTGTAGAGCACCGGTAGAGGTCTTGGATATTGGTGTTATATTGCTCCATTGAGTGGCTCTGTGCTTCATCACGTATCATTGGAAGACAATGTGCCATTACATCCATTCCCTAATGAATGTGTTATTTCTTCCAGGCACGTATCAAATTCCCCATTGACTACCCGTACTCTCCTCCTGCCTTCAGATTCCTGACCAAGATGTGGCATCCCAACATCTATGAGGTTAGTCTACACAAACACAATCAAACTGCAGCCTGATCAGCATTTGTGTGGATTAACATAACACATTTACATTCATATAATTTAATTAAATTAAAATAAATGTAACTCTAAAAATATATAATAATGTCTTCATGTAGGAAATGAAAATGTATCGAATTTGACAATCATAATTGACCCTTCACAAAAACCTGCCCCCCCCTTAGCTACTGTTGCTATGTCCAACAAGCCATGCCTCTCTCACACTACACGCCATGTTTTCACGTAGTAAAAAATACATCGCGGAGCAAAGAGGAATCTGAAAACACGCCAACAGACAAGAAATAGCAGGTTACTTTTGGTATAAAACAAGGTCTCAGCTTTGAAATTGTCTCTTTTTTTATGTAAACAATAAATAACATTTTGTGGCTCTTTAATGTGTCGTAACAGATTGCTGTATTGCCACAGTTCAAGCGGCATGTGAACCGATCGTCGTTTCATATTTACTTTAGCACAAAATAAACATGAGTGAACATCAGAAGGTATTTTATTTCAATCGTAGGAAGACGTCAATACACAATATTTTACAAGTTTAAGTCCACCGAAGTTAATCTACTCTCCTCTCTGATTGGTTTGTTGGGCAAGATGGCGGATCTGGCGTTATGATTGGTCAGATCGCCTGTCAGTAAAGCTCTTTGTGAACGGTCAATGGCTTTGACATTAGTAAACAATCTGTTACCTTAAATGAGGAACTGTATGTAGTAAATTGAATGCGTTATATTTTGAATATGGATATGCTAATATACAGATTTCCATGTTGAAAATCAGGCATTTTAAATCTAATTAAAAAACAGTTATTAACTATTTCTAGGTTATCAAGACAAGTTTTGTTTATTTTTTAAAAGTCAGAAAGAGCTTTGTTACCAAGTATGTTTACACACACAAGGAATTATATAGTGCTTTATACAATAAAAATTGCTTCGAAGCAGCTTTTCAATGAAAATAATGTATGAGGAAAAATGTCACTAGTGGTTTAAGACTTTTAAACCTGAATGTTAATGTTATTATGTAATATATCAAACATTGGACTTAAACGTTTAATTTAAAAGCCAATTTCAGTTATTTAAACTGAATTATGTTAACTTAGTCAAATTATTCACAATTAATTGCATCTTTTTAATAGTATTTTATGAAACTAAGCATCATTTTTATCGTCATCAAAAAGATGCATGACATGTTTAACAAGTTAACATTATTTCAGAATGGCGACGTATGTATTTCCATACTGCACCCACCAGTGGACGATCCCCAGAGCGGAGAACTGCCGTCAGAGAGGTGGAACCCAACACAGAATGTGAGGTAAAACTGAATTTTATAAAATTCCTATAATTCATAAAATTAGACTGCAGTGTTCTACAAATTCTTAATCTAATGTTAATAGCAGTTTCCCGTGTGATTCTTTGCACAGTGCCTTTTCTTCTGTTACGCCTCAACAGTTTGAGATCAATAATTAAGCCAAACGGTTGCAATTAGTTTAATTTAATCAGCTGATATCTGCTTCCCTTTCAGGACGATCTTATTGAGTGTTATCTCGCTGCTGAATGAGCCCAACACCTTCTCGCCTGCCAACGTGGACGCCTCCGTCATGTACCGTAAATGGAGGGACAGTAAGGGGAAAGACCGCGAGTATTCAGAGATCATCAGGTGCGAGAAACTCTTTTCATCCGTTTATGCTCACATCTATTACACAGCCCTGCGTTAGAAAAAACAATTCTGTTGATTTGGGGGGGGGGGAAGGCCTGAAATTAACAAAAAAATAAATTCTCGTCATGTACTGTTCTCTTCGCAAATTAACGAGGATTTTTCAAATTGTATGTATGTATCGGCTATAATGCACTAATCAAACTGTTAAAAATTAATCTTTTAATTTAAAATCTGCAAAGGAGTGGAAAAATGTTCATATACTCCATTTAATGTGAAATAACTTTACATAAACAAGTTCATAAATACACAAATTCTGCCATTTTCTGTCAGTGGTTGTAGTAAAACACCCACAGATGTAGCAGAAAATATCTGGGTCACGTTTGCATTTTCTTCCATCGCTGCCGTAATTCTAACCTTGAAATCAGGATTAGACATAAAGTAATGTCTTCAGAATCATTCACACATGCGAAATCAGCCATGAATAGAACAAACAGTTGTAATCTGGCTCAGAGGAAGACCGAAGTCTGTCTTTGTGGCAGTTTTTCTGATGATTAAGTGATAATACAAGACTACTACACCTTAAAAATGGTTATCAAAAGCAAAACCGTTGCAAAATGCACATCATCTTTTGTGATTAAGTGTGTCGTAGAGCAAAACAGGCACTATTTTATTTTTTTGTGTTGGATTTCATTTAGCGAATATTATGCATTGTCATGCATCTGTACAAATACATTTAGACATATGCATGCATAGCATTTGTGCTGTATTTTGCACGTTGCACTCAACTGCATGGTTTGGTCACTTTTCACAGGAAGCAGGTTCAAGCCACCAAAGCCGACGCTGACCGGGACGGAGTGAAGGTGCCCACCACGCTGGCCGAATACTGCATCCGTACCCGCGCCCCACCTGCTGACGAGGGCTCCACCTTATTCTACGACGACTACTATGACGATGAGGAGTTAGATGACGATGATGAAGAGGAAGATGAGGACTGTTGCTATGATGAAGATGACTCTGGGACGGAGGACTCTTGACGAGCAGCACCCGAGCTTTCCGAACTCTCCGCTTCCGGTTTTCCGTTTGGTTTCGTAGCTTTTAAATCAAGTCAAAAAAAGGATTTTTATTTGAATTTTTTTTTTTCAGTTTGAAGATCTGAGATCCCAGACACCACAAAGGGCAAGAGATGATTTGTGTAGAGGTTATGGATCCCGATTAATTAATTGTACGCCTGTTCAAGTGGCAACCAAAAGTTGCAGTCGACTCCAAACCGAGACGCTTTTAGGGTTTGTTTTTGTTTTATTTCTTGTTGTTTTGTCTGGTTTTGGGGGGCAGGTTGAGTTCAACCTATCAGTGCGAAACAGTCCAGCTCATGTTTATATTCGATTCTCGATAAACAACTTGCCTTTCAAAGGCACCTGATCTCAGGTTTCAATGTCTGTGATTCAACAGTATTGGCGTCTTTGGTGGGGAAAATGTAGCGAATACACATTCTCAGGGCTACTTCTGTTTCATACACCACAATGCATCATATTCTGCTTCTGTAGCCAAGAACTGAACAAGCTTCTCAGATAAAAGGCAAGAGGTTTAATAAACGGATGCATCACATACAGTTCAGACCATTCTAAGCTTGTCCTCTTTTTGGACTTTAATGATTCATTTTATCCACCAACAAGCCTGTCTTATTTGTTTTGTTTTCGATTTTATGGGGTTGCGAAGTAGTGCGTTTGAATCTTCACTATATTTAGCTACTCTTTGACATTTGCTGGTATTTTAATTTTGTTATATATCCTTTTTCATTTTAAAGCTTTGTGGTGACTCTAACCTAAAATCCTCCTCAGGAAAATGGACACGAGACTTTGGTGTGTTTGTGGCCGAGCGCTTGACCTGAACAGACTCTGTAAACCCTTTCAGCAAATTCATATGCACACAGGGTATTTTGGGCCACTTTCCCCTTGTTTGTATTTTATTTTATTTTTTCTTCCTTCCTCCTTTTTAGTATGCTTTGTAAATCTATTTAAAGTCTGAATAAAGATCTTTATTACAATTGCTGTAATACGATTGTTGATGAATAATAAAATTCAATGATATAATGAATAATAAACTATCTATATTTTAAACTGAATTAAATTAAAATGTATATGTTTTATGTATAATCACTTTTTTTTGTTTGTTTTGTTACTATATTTTGGTAACACTGCCAAGTGCCAACTGTTCCCAATTGTGCCACTAGAGGGCAGCAGTGGGCTTCTTATTGTTATGGTTTTGTTAGATTTGTCAGCCTAACCATAATAGGTTACGCTCTTCTATATACCTGTTTGTTTGTGTTTTTAAATAACTTTTTAAACCATTTTGGTAGAGTTTCTGCGTTTTATTCAAAGTAAAGCAGCACGAAAGCAAGTAATGCTATTATGTCCTTCGTTACTTTTGTATATTTAAGTGTGCCAATTGGATCATGACAGGCCTATAGTCATAAAGATAACCTTTTAGTATAGGGACCAATTCTCACTATTAACTAGTTTATTAGCATGCCTATTATTAACACATTGGCTGTTTATTAGTAGTTATAAAGCACATTCTGCACATTCTGAAGTGTGATCATTATAATTTCAAAATCACGACATGCTGATGTAATTCCCTTGTATACGTGAATTTACTTCATAGTACAGTGTAATTGAAGAGAAATGGATGTGAAGGAATAATTTGCATTTAAAAGGCATTGAGGTGGTACAGCTTTCATTTGAATGCAAAATGAATGGAGTTTGCTGTGTAGCACTCGTATGCCAAGATCTGTTATGAAGGTCCTTGAAGGATGTCATTGCATTCTGGACTTCTGCTGCTCAATTATGTTGTCGACAGACCTGGATTAAAGGTCAGCTAAACTGAAAGGGCTTTGATTGGAGGCACCACAGCGTAGAGCACTGATAATCTACAGTATCCAGTATCTGTCTGTCCCAGAGCCGTTGCTAAAATTCACTAACCCAGGACAAATTTTTTTTATAGGCTGATTGGTTTTAAACCAGGAACATCATTTTAATAACAGGGTTCCATTAAAAAAAAAAAAAAAAGAAATCATGGAAGTTTATTCATTTAGTTTAATTTTGAAAACATGGATAAAAACAATAAAATTATGGAAATTTGTATTCCATTTTTAAATCCAGTAATCATAAATCACTTAAACTCATATAACTGCATTGGTCAAACAGTGTGGGAACCCTGTAAAAGGTTTTCGCTAATCTTGGAGAGCAAAAAAAAAAAAAAGAAGAAAACTCACCGTATAACCACATTCTGTGTTGTGCCGAGACTTTGTGCTTCTTTACAGGTGCATATGAAGCATCCTTAACCCATTATAACAAGGTCTTGCCCTCTAGACTGGAGTGTTGTTCTCACCCACTCCTCGACTGTTGCAGATTGGCGGGTCGAGCGATTCAGACAAGAGGGCGATGGGAAAACTTGAAGTCTCCCAGGAGGGTCTGAGTGTGTCGCTGTCTCCAAGGAAACCAATGACGGGGAATGGAGCGTAACAAAAAACCCTACTGTGAAATGAGTGAGTGGTGTTTATTCCCTTCCACACCTTGTGAATCCATGTGAGCCCTACATAACTTGTTGGAACACGGAGTACTCTGGGCCTTTTGGCTGTTCACTTTTGACCTTTTTATTTATTTTCCAGTCAGAGCTCTCCAATCAAACGCTTCCCTGCGGGGGGAAAAAAGACAGAAACCATCACAGAATTTGTATATTATTGTTTTACTGCTTATAATGGGAATTGTATTGGTGCCTGTTGGTCTCTACTAGTAATTGGTCCCCTACTATTGGTGGTTTGATGAAACAGCTAAATCCTAATGGAATATGTCCCAAAACACACTACAGGAAACATTTTTTTAATGGTTAAAAGTTGATTGCTTGAAATGGTATTTGTAGTGGAAACCATTAGAATTTCTGTGACGGTTTCTATCGTCTAGAGTTTCAATAAAGCGGCACAGCCGTGCCAAGGTAATGCCACTTGACCAGATTGTACACTTTGAATTTTATGAACTCAATTTTCTGGACATAATTATCAATATATACCACATTTCGCATTCAAAAAATCAGTCACATTTACCATATTGGTCTAAACGCGTAGGCCTCAGACTCCTCTCGATGAATGTAGGTTACTGGTTTCATTGATGCAGTTAGACTATTTAAGCCTAAAAACGACACAAAACACCGTAAAAATCATCCATGTTACAATTATTCCAAGTCTTTGAAAGTTAAAGGATAGCTTTGTGAGAAACACACTGAAAATTAAGCTGTTAACAGTTGCGACCGAATCATTGAGTTGAAGTTGAATATTTTCATTAAACAAAAACACTTTTTTTTTTGTTAGTTTCTCACACAAATATCGTGTGGCATCCCATATGGACTGATTTAATTATTTTTAGTTCTTCAGCATCAATTTTAAAGCTTAAATCTTCAAGATTGTGTGTGTGTTATGGAACAAAGGTCATACCGGTTTGGAATGACTTTAGTAAATAATGGCAATTTTTATATTTGTCTGAGAGTGCATGTCCATAACTCAATGTCTTATTCTATTCCTGGAGACCCTGCATCACCTCGGGGTTTCTTTCTCCTCGGGTCGCTATTTGGAACTTGTTCTATTTCTGCTCCTGTAAAAATCTATTTGTTGCCATAGATATGGCAAGGTCTCCAGGGAAACCAATGGTTAGATCGCGGCAGAAGATAGGCAAGTGATTTAAATTAAATTAAGTCAAGTGCGTTTGTCCTCTACTGACTTCACTTTTTCGGAACAGTCAATTTTAGCAATGACTGCGCAACTAAGCGATGATGGAGTAGCTACCTATATAGTGCATCCTCTTGTGTGAGTACAGATTTAATCAGCTTCAGCCTTTACTGTCTGATTGAAGGCTAATGCCTGTTGCTATCGCTGATTATATGAGCCAATTACAGTAATGGCCAATAATAATAATGATAGGCTAATTAACTGAACGATCTGTTTCCGTTTCTTCTGTAAATTATGAGAACACTTCAGGTTCAGAAAAGAATAAATGGAATACTACATTTAGAAATAACTTTAATTCTTGCAGAAATATTTGACATATAGCTATATTTTAATTGGCAACGGCTATTCATAAAATATAACATACTAAACATATACGCAAAGTATGCTATTTTATTAATTATTTACAATTCTCGGTTCATTGCGAGTCGATTCAGTGAGTCAGATAATTCTTCAAACGCTCCAATTTATGTGTTTTTGATTCACTAAAAAGAACCGACTCTTACGAGTCATTCGTTCGGACATGTCGAGCTGTATGTTTTTGAATCACCATAAAGAATCAAATTTGAACAGGATATTAACTTAAAACACTTTGGAAACTTGTGCACGTTAAAGGGAACAGACACACATTAAAAATCATTCCGTTCCTGTGATTGTTTTTTTTTTTTTTAACGAAGAAGGTTCTGAAAAAAGCTGGTTCCTGGCTTTCAAGCTTGACTTTATTTTTAGATACTGCAAAAGACATCCGCTTAACAATATTTGAAACCATAGTCTTTAAATCAAACAGGCACTTTTTATGTGTGTGTTTTCAAACCCAGCATTTGGTCTTGATTGTCTTAAGTGCTCGGTTTCCAGGAACTGATACATCTCTAATCGGAAGAGCATCGTTTCCTCTGATTGGCTCGTTGAGGCGCGCGCGTCTGCTGTGGGACTATATAAGCGCAACAGGCGACCCGCGGATCTGAACCTCTCTCACCGCAGCTTGGGGAAAAGACACCGCACACACACTAATGAACACTGAAGTGCCTGTGAAGGTGAACACTGTGTGAGGATTCGCAGAGAAGACGAAAATCATTTGCAAATCCAGTGAGTAAATTACTCTTTAATGCAACCGGTTTAAAAGTTTACTTTTCTTAAACTTCATTGTGAGGAAGAATTAAGATTTTATAAGCAATTTTAGACGGTGAATACTGATGAGAAATGACTGATTTATTTTACATTTCAAAACGGACACACTTTAAGAAAAGGTTTCACATTGAAACTATTGTCATAAGATGTTGTCTTTGTCTTGTTTTCCAGTTAATTAATGTAGTTAAGTCCAAAATACACGTTTAACATTGCAGTCACTGTCCTTTTTTCCCCCTGTGGGTTTAGTACAAGCACATTTGAAACTGTAACAACTTCATATGGTTACCTTTTCCTCTTTTCTTTTCTTTTTTTTTTTTTTGTAGATGAAAAGCTGTTGTGCATGTTGCATATTAAATGTTATTACATTTTTTTTTATATGCAAACACCACTGACAACAGTGTAATCTTTAATGAATTCTGTAAAAAAAAAAAAAAAAAAGGCAGACTCTGAATGTCAGGTGTCGGAGAAGTTTGGTGCAACCTGTTGCCATCCCTGTGAATTTAATCTCAGTTTGGATATGCATTTATGTGTTAATCTTAACAGTTTATCTTTTTTAGCGAGACTAAGTTAATTGCTTTTAATTCTGGTCTGGAGTACCGCAGACTGCATATTTTGGATGTCTCGCTTATCTGAAGTACCCAGTGAAGGTCTCTTTAGAGCCTCTATTAATAAGCTGATGATATTAATCAGGTGTGTTACATAAGGGCAAAATCTCCAGTGATTTGGTACTCTAGGACCAGAACCGAGAACAAAAAAAGAAAAAAAAAACATTCCTGAGGATCTGTATGATGCCAGATAAAAAAAAATAAAAATGCATGTCTTTGTCTACAGTCATAAAGTTTTTCAAATATCATTTGATTTGTTGATGTACACTGTATTTTTTGCAGTATTTCTTTGCATAATTAGCTATAAATGCATTTAGTCCAAAGTTTTCTAATCCATAAATAATTTTATACAAAAAATTATATATTAATTGACTTATTGAAAATTGATTTCTAACATTCTAAAAGAAATGCCATCTCATACCAAGTCTATAAACTGTACATGAGCTTCATGTGCTAGCATGTAGTTTTATTCAAGTCTAGAAAATTGTACATATGCAAATTAAGGGGATTTGTCCCTCATGTTAAGACTTAAACCCACCTCCCAAAAAAAAAAAAAAAAAGGTTGAAGAGTCTTAATCTGTTTTCACCTGTTATTCGCCTGAAGAGATAACCATAGCAACAGTGCGTTGCTGAAGCACTTTTCGTTAGGATCATTATTAGACAGAAAGAAGAACATTGACAACTTTTTGATAAAATGTTTGATTATTCATTTACGTACCACTTATAGCATTAAAAGGTTAGTATATTGTGTTAGTAAAATGTTGAAATACAATACAATTTGAAATCCTCAAAGTCCACCCCTGAAAGTTACTGCACAATTCACCCTACAACTTTACATACGTGTGACAGTTGTTCATAATCTAATGGTGCATTGTTGTTGCAATGGTCAGTCGTAAGTTATTAATAGCTCGGGGCTCATTGTTGAATATTCTGTTGCTTGTGATTACAGGCATCACCCAGCCCAGAGGGATCATGTGGGTTCTGGAGAAGATCCGGGACTCAGTCGAAACAAATGTGCTCCGGCAAGGAGAGGCAGGTGACAAGGGGAAGGCGCCTGTCTATAGCAACGTCCTCACACCCGACAAGATTCCAGATTTCTTTATCCCCCCAAAGCTGGTAAGCTCCCCACCGGAGACCGAAGCTTCTGACGTCAAGTCCAAAGAAAGTCTGAGACCCTCGACCTCAGAGCAAACCATCAGCAACAAGAAGATCAGCAGCCCTCGTAGCCCACGACTGGTCAGCAAGTTGGCAGGAGACACCAAGAACCTGCTTAGGGCGGCTAACCGCCACATCATTCAGATCGAGAGCGCGGACGAAGTCGTAGCAGGCGACACCAACGCCGACCCTCAATCCCAGACCGCCATGTCACTTCCTTACATTCCGAAGACTCAGACTTCTTACGGATTTGCCACTTTGATGGAGAGTCCCCACACCCGGCGAAAAGAGTCCCTGTTCCACTGCGACCACACCAGTCCAGTTACGTCACCCAATACCCAACGCAAGTCCCAAGGCAAGAGCAGCAACGAGGGGAATCACCTCAACCCTCCGGACTTCAGCAGCTCTCACATAAACCCCTACCGATACTTCAGCGGTGGCGAGAGCGACACTTGCTCTTCGGCAGAGTCGTCCCCGTTCAGTTCGCCATTGCTCTCTCGTTCCGCCTCTTTACTGAAGATCTTTACCCACGAGACACAGGCCAAGGTCGCCAAAGGCAAGCGGACATTTGCCAGACATAGTTCCTTATCCACAGACGAGTGCAGCTCGGCGGAGCCCAGCCCTAACGTTCCTAGAAGGAGCCACTGTTCCTCTTCGCAAGGTGGTGGAGCTCTGGACCACCTTCATGGCGCGGACCGTCAATACAAGGAGCACACCATCAACATGCACAAAGGAGGCACCGTCCGACTTTGCGCAGACTACGACGCAGGTACGGCCCGTCTGCGAATCCGTATTATGGCGGCCGAGGACCTGTATGATCCTATGTTTGACATTAAGAGCATCAACTGTTGCGTCTCGCTCTACCTCAATCCGGGAAAGTTGCAGAAGCAGAGGAGCACGATAATCAAGAACAGCCGCAATCCCGTCTTCAACGAGGACTTCTTTTTTGATTCGGTGACTTCGGCTCAGGTTAAGAACCTAGCTTTGAAGATCAAGGTTGTGAATAAAGGCACTAGCCTGAAAAGAGACATGCTGTTAGGCGAACGGGAGGTCCCTTTGTGCAAGCTCTTGTCTGGATTTTAAACCTTCAGAATGGGACACTGTCCTCAAAGGTGGAATAAGTTCTTCTGTACTAGATATTTGCTTCGTGGTCTTTCATGTAGCGGTGGTTAATTTAGTAATTACAGAACCACCACCTGCTCCAGATCAAGGCATTAGCATAGCTTTAAATTTGTTGCCTGTAAATATACAGTCTATGACAAAGTCTTTTTGTATGTTGCCTGACGTATTATAGTTGTTCTACGCATTTAGCCTAATTAAGACCAAGCCTTTAGCTTTTTGATTGTAAACACTTCTTTCCAGAGCCGCAGTCCTTTGAAGCTTCACAATGGCCCTCTGTGCTAATGTTAGCTTTGATCCTGGATGCATCTGCTGGCTAATTTGGAGGACAAATATCCAGACTGAACAATGTTGCGTCACACTGCATGTGTCGGCGTCAGACTTTGGCGTAAACTTGTAAATGCGATGACGTATTCTTGCAAATGTGCAGAATGTCATTTGGTGAAACCCAGAAGCCTTACTAAAGAGCGTTTTTTTTGTTGTTTTTTTTGCATGTTTGGATTTGCTCAGATTGGATCATTTTTGGACTGAGCATCTTTATCTGTATCTATTTGTTGGACACCATCTGGCTTGGACGCTTTGTCAAAAGCCTTTTATGAAACGGGGCCCATATGAAATACTTTCTTTGAAAGTTTTCCATGCACACTACTTACCCAGAGGAAAGTACCAAGTAAAATATCTACTCGCATTCGCATTATAGGAAGATCTAAATTCCAATCCTGTAGACAAAAACGTAATGATAAATTCATATGGTAAAATTATATGGAAAGGAAACTGAAGTGTATATGCTACAAGTGTCGTTATGCAAATGGTTAATCTGATGTGCAATTTGCTTTTTCAGCAGACAGAGACCATATGAATAGAAAAGTGGTTGAAATTGGACATGAATATCATCATGAATGAATGGATGCATGGATCTTTCCTTTCTAGCTTGAGATGTTAATTTTCTGATAACACAATACAAAATAGCTATTAAATTATTGGAAAGAATATCTAGCCTCCTTTGATTCATATTAAATTATATAAATTTAGTAAGCGTTTATGTCCTTTCTGGCTCCCCTTTATAGATAAAGAGCAGAAAAGGCATTTTTGAGGTAATGAGGCAGCTAGTGCTCATTAAAATGCTAAAAAAAATATCAAAAATTGCCCCATTGAAACTAACTAATAGCTGGTTGGTTACAAAGGCGATGCAGGGAATGGACAAGAACATTTCTATATTTATGATCTGTGGATTGTGCAGTAATTTATTTGAGTGCAAAAAAAAAAAAAAAAACATATGGAGCTTTTCATTCATATTTAAGTGTTTCATTAAGTCTTTAATTTCCTAAACCACTCGAATGCTGGAGTCTTCCTGTTTTAACAGGTGTATATTGCAAAATGAAAAAAGTGCCAATCCTATGTACTTGATGTAGAAGTGAACTGTTCACCTGGAGTTTAGTGTGATTTGTGGAACCCGTCAACTCTGGTGTTTGTAACTCGTGTGCATGGATAATGTTTTCGCTGTGGTAATCAACCTATAATTTTTTTTGAAGTGTGAGCTGTTTGATGGAGTGTAATTTTTTCTTCTGCACCTCTGCATGGATGTTCGACTGGTGTATTTGTATATTAGATGGACAGCTAGAGGTTTTGCAACTCATGAAAGAAATAATAAAAATAACACATTTGTGGCCATTTTTGCTTTTTTTTTAAATTTAATACTGTTTCAGTGTATTTCATTTTAACTCCACTGACACTCCAGTGGCGCATTTTAACATCACCAGTAAGGGTGAAAGTGGCACTGATGACTCATTATTATTCATTATTATTCACCATGCATGAACTGAGGTAATGTTGCATGTGTGGATAATGAATTCATAATAATGAAGGAAGGAAAATAGGCATTTCATAACTTTCCATCAAATTGTTAAACTGAAATCCAGAAGTCAATAGATCAAGATAAATGATATATTAAAATATAAATGTAAAAAAACCTTGATATGTCTCTTTAAAATGTTTTGTGTCACCGTGTTAACTCAAAATGTTTCGAAGATGAATGTCAGTGAAAAATGGTAAACAATCAGCTTAACTAATAAATATACAGTGGGGAAAATAATTATTTGATTCCCCTGCTGATTTTGTAAGTTTGCCCACTTAAAAAAGAAAGAAAGAAGGGTTTATTATTTTTATGGTAGGTTTATTTTAACTGATAGAGACAAAAAAAATCCAGAAAAATGCAGCATACAAATGTTAGAAGAAGATTTGCATTTTAGTAAGTCAAATAAGTATTTGATCACCAGGATAAATATTCTGTCTTTATCAGTTAAAATAAACCTACCATAAAAATAATAAACCCTTCTTTCTTTCTTTTTTAAGTGGGCAAACTTACAAAATCAGCAGGGGATCAAATAATTATTTTCCCCACTGTAATTGCACCACACATGAAATAAGTCATTATTTTCCTCAAAATTCTACAAACAATACCCCATGATAACATGAAAGAAGTTTGTTTGAAATCTTTTCAAATTTATTAAAAAAAAAAAAAACTAAAAAAATCACATGTACATAAGTATTCACAGCCTTTGCTCAATATTTTGTTGAAGCACCAATTACAAACTCAAATCTTTTTGGGTATGACGCAATAAGTTTGATCGTCAGCATTTGGCAATTATCTGCCATTCTTCGCCTCGCCTCTTCACCTCTCAAGCTCGGTCAGATTGGATGGGAGCAGACACACGTTTTCAGGTTTCTCCAGAAATATTTGATTGGGTTCAAGCCCAGGCTGTGGCTGGGCCACTCAAGGACATTCACAGAGTTGTCGATAAGCCACTCTTGCTGTGTGTTTGGGGTCATTGTCCTGTTGGAAGGTGAACCTTCTGCCCAGTCAGATGTTCTGAATGCTCTGGACTGAGTTTTCATTAAGGCCAACTCGATATTTTGGTGCATTTAGCTTTTCTTCTACTCAAACGAGTCCCTCAGTCTCTGCCACTGAAAAACAGCCCCACAGCATGAGGCTGCTGACAGCACACTTTACTTTTGGGATGCTACTCAGCAGGTGAAGAGCAGAGCTGGTTTCCTTCAAACATGATGCTTAGAATTGAGGACCAGAGAATCTTGTTTCTCAGAGTCTGAAGGACCTTTAGGTTTTTTTTTTTTTTTTCAAATTCAAAGTGTGTTTTCATGTGTCTTCAATGAGGAGAGGATTGAGTTTGGCCACACTGCCATAAAGCCCATTGGTGGAGTGTTGCAGTGATGTTTGTCCTTCTGTAGGTTTCTCCCATCAGCATATATGATCATGTAACTCAACTAGAGTGACCATCACGTTCTTGGTCACCACTCTAGACAAGGCCCTTCTCCATCAATTGCTTGGTTTGGCCAGGAGGCCAGGTAGGAAGATTCCTGGTTGTTTCAAACTTCTTCCATTAAGGGTAACAGAGACTACATGCTTCTGTAAACCTTCAATGCTGCTGAAATTTTCCTGTACCCTTCCCCAGAACTGTGCCTCGACGCAATCCTGTCTTGAAGGTCTACAGACAATTCCTTGGACTTCATGGCTTGGTTTGTGCTCTGACATGCACAGCTAACCATGGGACCTTATATAGACAGGTGTGCGACTTTCCAAATCATGTTCAATCAATTGAATTTACCACGAGTGGACTCCAATCAAGTTGTAGAAACATCTCAAGGATGATCAGTGGAAACAGGATGCACCTGAGCTCAATTTTGAGTGTCATGGGGCTGTGAATACTTATGTACAAGTGATTTTTTTAATTTTTAATTTTTAATAAATTTGCAAAGATTTCAAACAAACTTCTTTCACATTGTCATTATGGGGTATTGTTTGTAGAATTTTGAGGAAAATTATGAATTTAATCCATTTTGGAATAAGGCTGTAACAACAAAATGTGGAAAAAGTGAAGCGCTATGAATTCTTTCTGGATGCACTGTATGTCGTGGTGATGAATGGAGACTTTTGACTTATATTCTGAAACGTCAATAAAATTTATGATCAAAAGGTTGTTCAAAATAAAATGTTATGCGACGAATCCTCTGGTGACACCAGACAAAACTAATTTAATTCAGTTTTAATTGTTATGCTGTAACAACACCCTTGGAAGTCATTTACCATTGTTATTAAATATCTGTATCTGAGACTTTTCCTATGTACCCTAAAAAGAATGTGACCTCTATGCTATGAGAAAACAAAATTTAACACATGGCTATGGTCACCACGGGAAACCTTTCCAGAAGTTTCTGGGGCTTCTAGAAAGGTTTCTCAGCAAACAGAAATGTTCGAAAGTGTCTGAAAAGACCAGACATCTCTTTCTGGTAAACAGATAACAGCAGAGGGTCATCTGTCTTCACTGTTTGCCTGGCCTCCACCTCATTAGGCTAGAGGAAAGAAGAGCGAGAGAGCAGAACAGAATGACAGCAGAAAGAAAGACAGAGAGGTAGCAGAGCACACCTGTTTTTCCAAATGAGCCATCCATAGTTTCACCCCTCTCTTTAAGCTTGTCTCTATGACAGCCAGGCCCAGAACCAGGGGGGGGGGGGCCGGGGGGCTTTGCCCCCCACGGACATCCCTGTGCACCCCCCTCTGGACCGAGGGGGACGGTCGGATACCTATTATTTAGATTGCGGACCCATCTACATGCTTGGAGCGGTCAAATGGGGGAATCTACCCATACATATCTATGGGTACAACAATGTACACGATGTTATTGTTTACACGGTCATCAAGGATATGTAGAGAGAATGTGGGCAGCCACACCATCATTTTCAAAAGTCTCCGTTTTGGTCCGTTTACACTGAAACGCAACCCCGGTGTTCCCCTTCAATTCGGTCACTCTACATTGCTATGAGAATCTATGGGAAATACTCTTTCCTCGAATACTACTGAAGCCTTATTGAATCAATGGCGTTCAAGCGTGCGATTATATGAGCGGGAATCCCACTCTATATAAGGCAGTGCTTGTACGTCATTCATTCAGAATCTTTTCCTTCAGCCAACCTTCTATGGGTAGCAAGAAGCCTATCAAGAAAGAACTACTCACCGTGATCTACACGCTGCAGTGGACAGGCCTTCTCTTCCCCTGCTGTGTTCTGGTGAGCTTCAGAAGCAACGATGACTCTCGATTGCCTCTCCTGTGCGGAGCCAATCGAATCTTCTGATGGCCACGAATCATGCGTCTTCTGCCTGGGTTGCGCCCACGCAGAGGTGGCGCTTGGGGTGTCAGACTGCCCCCACTGCGGGGATATGAGCCTCCGGACTCTCTGGCTCCGTGTGGCCATCATCCAAGGCGATGAACTCGCCCAACTAACTCCGCCGTGCTCTTCCTCTGCAGCCTCTTTCGAGCCAAGGAGGAAAGCACCTCCTTGGCCGAGTTTCTGATGCGGATCTGTCAGGATCAGGTGACGAGCCCGCGCCGGCTCAGTGCCCAAGCGCTCCTCACCCCCCTGCTGCAGGTCCCCTTCCAGTGCGCTTCATGACCGCTGATCTCCGCCCCTTCCCCGACGCTCAAGATGTGGTGTCTTTCGGTGCCATGGTGGGCACAGAAGAGGAGGATGATGCCATTTCAGTGGCAGTGTCTGAAAGAGAGGAGTGGTCCAACAGCCCGCTGGATTACACTGCGCCCCATGGCAGCGACGTGGGGGACCTCCATCTCAGTGATGTTGAGCTCCTAAGCATCCTGTCCAAGGCAGTGGATGAGCTCGGTTTGGAGTGGGCGCCTCCTGCCGAGCCGGCCAGAAGCCATCTGGACGAGTGGTTCATTCAGTTGGATCGCAGCCGAAAAGACACCCCGCGGAGACCTGGCCCCTTTTTCCCCGAGGTGCATGACAAGATAAAAAAGTCGTGGAATGCGCCGCTCACCAGTCGGGATGCATAATCCGGGATCCTCCCTCCTGTCTTCTGTGGACGGAGCTGGCCAAGTGAGGTATGTCCACCCCCGCGAAAGAAGCCGTCACTGCCCATCTCTGTCCTTTAGCCGCAGCAAACTGGAGAGTGAGAAACAATGTGTCTCTCCCCTCTAAACCTTGCCCTGACAGAAACGGCAGACCACCAGCACCGGAATCAAAGCCGCGTTCCTGATGCTGTCTCCCAGAGGAGGAAAGCTGCACCCAGCCCCGAAGACGAGCCGCTGAAGAAGTGCGCTCGCTCTTCTGTGTGTGCTCACCATGCCCCCCTGCCTGTTATGGGTGGCGAGAGCAATTGTCATGTTTGTGTTTTGACTGTTCCACTATGCAGTGCAATAAAGTCGAAAAACATACAAAACTCACCTCAATATCAGGGCAATTTTCCTCCTCTCACGCCCCTCTCCTCCATCACTCACTCTCACACTCGTGTGGTATTAAACTCCCCGCCCCCCCCAACGGCGAGTTATCCCTCACGGTGTGCAGTCCGCCTCGCCCGCTGTCAGAGTTCACAGAAGTGTGGCAGGCACTGCCAGGGGTATCAGAGTGGGTTATGAAATCAATAAAGAACGGCTACACGCTTAAGTTCTTCTGCAGATCTCCCCGTTTCAACAGTGTGTTAATGTCCACTGTACAGGAGCGGAATGCCTCAGTTCTGCAAGAGGAAATACACAATCTTCTCGCAAAGCGCACTGTAGAGGCAGTGCCCCTCACAGACCGCGAGAGCGGCTTCTACAGTTATTATTTTCTGGTTCCAAAAAAAGACGGCAGACTCCGCCCAATCTTGGACCTGAGACCGCTGAATCACGCGCTCGTTCAAAGCGCTCGTTCAAAATGATTACTCTGAGACAAATCCTCTCACATATCAGACTGGGAGATCTGGGCGCTTCCTGGGATTTGCATTCGAGGGGATAGCGTACCAATTCACGGTCCTGCCCTTCGGCTTATGTCTGGCCCCTTGTACGTTTGCGAACTGCATGGACACTGCTCTCTCTCTTCTGAATCAGAGCGGAATGCGCATCCTGAACTATCTCGACGACTGTCTAGTCTTAGCCCAATCAGAGAGCACGCTGCTCAGCGACAAGTTCAGACTCCTCGCTCATATTCAGAGCTTAGGGCTGACTGTAAATATGCAAAAGAGCATGCTGATACCGAGCCAGAACATCTCCTTTTTAGGAGCGGAGCTGAACTCAATCAATATGCGAGCGCGTCTGTCAGAGGAGCGCTCACAAAAACTGATCAGTTCTCTCGCAGTCTTCAAATTAGGGCGTTCTTGGCCAGATGGCTGCTGCCTAGACAGTGTGCAATCTAGGGCTCCTACATATGCGACTGCTTCAGCTCTGGTTAAAGAGCCGGGTGCCACAGGACGCATGGCATACGGGCACCTTGTGCATCAAAGTGACGCACGACTGTTTGCATACGCTGGCGCAATATGTCTCTGTATCGCCGGGGTGTTCATATTGGCCAAGTGATCAGAGGAAGAATGTTACAACAGATGCATCGAGCCCGGGCTGGGGAGCTGTATGCAATGGCAGACCAGCCTTCGGGACATGGTCAGAAACGGAGAAGTCACGGCACATAAACTGTCTGGAGCTCTGTGCTGTACACCTAGCGCTTGAGTGCTTTCTCCCAGACATTCTTCAACGTCACATTCTCATCAGGACGGACAGCATGACAGTGGTAGCGTTTATAAATCACCAAGGTGGTGTGAACTCGCGACCACTGCTGCAGCTGGCGAGAGACCTCCTTCTGTGGGCAGATCGACACCTCCTCTCCATCTGGGCAGTACATGTCCCCGGACGCCTGAACTACGGTGAGGACTTACTGTCGAGAGGTGGGATAAGCCACGGGGAGTGGAGATTACACCCTCTGACAGTCAAAATGATTTGGAGTGTATTCGGCAGGGCGGAGGTGGATCTCATCGCATCAGCGGAGAACACTCATTGCCCGCTGTTTTATTCACTGACACACTCTCCCCTGGGAGTGGATGCACTAGCTCACAGCTGGCCGAAAGTACGCAAGTATGCTTTTCCTCCAGTGAAACTTCTGCCTTGCGTGCTTTGCAAAATCAGAGAGGAAAAGGAATCTGTTCTGTTAGTGGCACCGAAATGATCCAATCAGCCGTGGTTCCCAGAAATGGTGGAGATGCTGGTAGCCCCTCCGTGGACTATCCCACTGAAGAGAGACCTCCTCTCTCAAGCACAAGGAACAATATGGCACCCAAATCCAGAGTCATGGAGCCTTCATGTCTGGCCACTCGACGGAGCTTGCCAGTAACAGATGCATTTCCTCAGCGCGTGTTGAACACTATCTCTGAGGCTAGGGCTCCTTCCACGAGGTGTCTTTACGCACATAAATGGAGAGTTTTCGTATCACGGGGTGAAGACCCAATCAACTGCCCAATACCAATAATTCTTGCCTTCCTTCAAGAGTGATTTGATAGTGGTCGTATGCCATCCACATTGAAAGTGTATGTGGCCGCTATAACAGCCTTTCACGTGCACGTCGAAAATCGCCCAATCGGCAGAAATGATCTGATCATACGATTTTTAAAAGGAGCAAGAAGGCTGAACCCTCCTCGCCCTTCTACTCTACCCACTTGGGACTTGGAACTTGTGCTTCACGCTCTCATGGGACCCCCATTCGAGCCCATACAATTAGCGAGCTTGCAAGCGCTCTCTCTCAAGACAGCGCTCCTGCTTGCGCTGGCCTCAGTTAAGTGAGTTGGAGACCTACAGGCGCTTTCAATTGACGACTCATGTATTGAATTCGGGCCAGGTGATTGCAGACTCACCTTGAAGGCTAGAAAAGGTTATGTGCCTAAAGTGCTTTCGACTCCATTTAAAGCGCAGTTCATAACACTGCTTTCCGCCCCGAAACACCCACCGGGATGGAGCAGCTTTATACACTCCTACTGTGCCCTGTATGTGCGGTGCATACTTATATCGAGCACTCTAGACATTTCAGACTCTCGGAGCAGCTATTTGTATGTTTTGGTGGACGTACAAAAGGATTGCCTGTGTCCAAGCAAAGGCTGTCACACTGGATTGTTGACGCAATTGCTTTGGCTTACAGCTCTAAGGGCGTGAAATGTCCTATAGGGGTTCGGGCCCACTCAACCTGCGGACTCGCGTCCTCGTGGGCCTGGAAAAATGGCATAGCTATTCAGGACATTTGTTTTGCAGCAGGCTGGTCATCACCCAGCACTTCCGCGAGGTTTTATAACCTAGATGTGTCGTCGCTTGCCGCGCATGTGCTGTCAGTACGAGCAGCGCACGCGCCTACTCAGCCTGAGTTATGATCTGAGATGTGTATCAGTGGTTTTGCATTCTCTGTTTCACCGGAGTTAACTCCACCCCTGGTGTGCCCCCTGACTTTTACATGGCTAAAGTCTAGGTCCTATAGACCTGAGGTGTGTTTACCAAGAGCGCCAATATCATTGCCGCTCTCATTACGGCTCCGAATGTGAAACTTGACATACACTGAACAAAATTATAAATGCAACACTTTTGTTTTTGCCCCCATTTTTCGTCTGTCTAAATCTGTATTAGTGAGCACTTCTCCTTTACCAAGATAATCCATCCACCTCACAGGTGTGGCATATCAAGATGCTGATTAGACAGCATGATTATTGCACAGGTGTGGCTTAGGCTGGCCACAATAAAAGGCCACTCTAAAATGTGCAGTTTTATCACACAGCACAATGCCATAGATGTTGCAAGTTTTGAGGGAGCATGCAATTGGCATGCTGACTGCAGGAATGTCCACCAGAGCCATTGCCTGTGAATTGAATGTTCATTTCTCTACCATAAGCCGTCCCCAAAGGCGTTTCAGAGAATTTGGCAGTACATCCAACTGGCCTCACAACCGCAGACCACGTGTAACCACACCAGCCCAGGACCTCCACATCCAGCATCTTCACCTCCAAGATCATCTGGAGGTGAAGCATCTCATGCATGCTCGTCATCCTCATTAGGGTCTCGACCTGACTGCAATTCGTCGTCGTAACCGAATTGAGTGGGCAAATACACACATTTGATGGCGTCTGGCACTTTGCAGAGGTGTTCTCTTCATGGATGAATCCCGGTTTTCACTGTACAGGGTAGATGGCAGAAAGCGTGTATGGTGTCGTGTGGGTGAATAGTTTGCTGATGTTGTGGATCGAGTGGTGTATGTTATGGACAACGAACACAGGTGCATTTTATTGATGGCATTTTGAATGCACAGAGATACCGTGACGAGATCCTGAGGCCCATTGTTGTGCCATTCATCCACGACCATCACCTCATGTAACAGCATGATAATGCACGGCCCCATGTTGCAAGGATCTGTACGCAATTCCTGGAAGCTGAAAACATCGCAGTTCTTGCGTGGCCAGCATACTCACCGGACATGTCACCCATTGTGCATGTTTGGGATGCTCTGGATCGGCGTATACCACAGCGTGTTCAAGTTCCTGCCAAAATCCAGCAACCTCGCACAGCCATTGAAGAGGAGTGGACCAACATTCATTTCGGGGAACCGAGGTTACGTGAGTAACCTAGAGCATTTTCAAACTAAAACGAGGTCTGCAGCATTTTCAAAATTCTCCGTTTTCAACCTTGAAAATGCCGAAGTAGACATAACCGTACCAAAAGTTATACGTTTTAAAACAAAAATGCACTAGTGTAAACGGGGCCTTTGAAAAAACCAAACAAAAACATGTCTTGAGAGTCCAAAAGCATTCACTGTGTCCATGTGATGAAGCCTGTTAGAATACAGTTAAAATTAAAAAAATTCAAGCAATTAAAAAAAAAAACGCTTGTATGAGTTTTTATATTCATTGCACATGCAATGTACTTTTCTGAATATCAGTAGCCTACATGTGGGAGCACAAATGTGCATAGCAACATGGTGTTTCGTTAAATGAATCGAGTGAGCCAGTGATTCAGTGATTCAACGGCCCATTCAGATGGACACTTCCCAGCAAGCAATAGCCGTCATTTCACCGTCTCTGTTAACTATAAATCCGATATAGTCCGGATATGTGTAACCCGCTTCTAGCCCAAATAACCTTGAATTTGGTTACATGTGAGATGTTTGATATTCCATCATGTAAGCAAAGTCAACAGTGTTTGCAAGGTGTTTGGTTTCATTTCTTTGATATGTTCTTTGCGTAGCCTGTGCATAGCCTCGGTTTAGCTCGTAGCCCACTTATAGTCAAAACTGATTCACTGTAGTTTTTGGCCTGGCAGCGCATGAGATGGTTAATATCCCATCATGTTCACAGTGTCAATAATATCTACAAAAATATAAGTGTCATTTCATGATATGGTCTATATGTAGCCATGTTTTAGCTCTAAATTGGACGGGCTACGTGTAAAATCTGCTTTTAGCCCACCCGGTGAAATTTGTTTTTACACGAGAGAGCACTATTTTACCTGTCAGAGAGCAGCGGGCAAACAACAAACGATAAAGGACCTTCCTACTTAGTCTCGTAAGTATCTGTGTTTTCATTTTTACATGTGTTCATTATGTATCTGTATTATTTGTTATCATGTTTAGGAACCGTGACATTATAGTGAAGGGAGCAGATCGTAGTTGTGATCTGTGACTAGAACCCACGGTTCAGCATTCATGTGTTCAGAGGATTAATTGCAAATAGCTCAGATGTGCAATGCAGCATTAAAACCAAAACAGTACAAACCGAAAACATATTGTAATAAAAATGGTAGGGGTGAATTTATTATTCCATGTACATTTGAGTTTTGGAGGCAGAGACAGATTGTGGGGGGCACTAATAGGGATAAACTTCTGAAGAGTTCTGAAGGGTTAGTGATGGAAAGCTTGCAGGTCAATGGGCATCAATGTTTAAGGTTGGTAAACATTTGTACAGTGACACACATAACGCTACCCGCCTGACATTGGCATGTGTTATTCAGGTGTCAAAGTTGTGCACAATTGAAGGAAGAAACCTCAAAGACAGTGCCAGAAGGATGCTGGACAGGTAAAGCCTTCAAAACTTGCCACATTAATCAAATATTGTGTTACAACGCAAATCAGAAATTTAATAAAGATTTTCTTTACTGGTCATTTTGAAATGTCAAACTTTGTCCGCAATTGTTAAGCACCTCAATCTGTATTATATTTTAGGGTTTAAAAAAATTCCCTCATGTCCAAATTCAACATGAAGAGGGGTGGTCCGCTGCAGAAGCAGGCATTTAAAAAGACTGCACTGTTCTCGGTCATTAGAGGTATTTATATACAACACACAACATTTACCAGAGAGCGTCTCTCTTTTTTTAATAAACTGAATGGTGATACACAATATATATCTCGTTTTTGTTTTTAGTAGGCATCCAAGCAAAAGAGAATGACTCCCTGTCGCAATTAGTGGAATTAAAGTAAAAAAATATATCAAAAAAGCTTTTCTTATGCTATTTTTTTTTTCTTTTTTGGCAGATGCTGTGATGACCAGCTTCCCGGCAGCTACAGAGTTGGACTTGAGGAATGCAGTTGGGAAGCATTTTAAACAAGAAATAAAACCAAATATCTAAAGGTGTGTCCCAAATCGCGTACTTATGCACTATTCTATGATGTTTTGTAGTATAAATAGTGCGAGTAGAATGAAAATTCCAAAACTAAAAAGTGCACTTTAAATATCTGGATGATGCACTTAAATAACCGAAAAAATGAAGTGTGGAATGTTGAACACTTCATGCACTCAACTGTCGCAGCTTTAATTACGTCGCGAAGGGGATGGGGCTATCACACTCCGATTATTAATGACAAAATAACCTTATATAATTCATACGCTACATGGTTGAGTGCATAAGTGCATAGTGTGTCATTTGGAACACAGCATAATTTAATCAGCCATTTTGCCAGCACAAAAACACATTTAGCAACATATTGTTTAATTATTAATAATGACCAAAATTCCTAAATTTCAGGCCCCAAAAGAAAAAAAAAGCTTATAAATAAGTTAATTTAATAAGGCTAAATTTTCATTAAATAAAAACATTTTTAAAAATTAAATTTTGTAATCATTAGCCTAAAATTAGCTTTAGGATCCACAAATACACTACCCCCCCCCAACCCCAATGCCGTTTTTTTTAAAAGTATTTAATTCATTTGAATTAATTATTAAACATTTATTATGGATTATTAAAGGTTTCCGGGATTCACAGGTGAATCGTTGTCATTGAGAAATGAGATCGCGTGGGGGTTTGAATTGGGATCGCGATCTTTTAACGATTAATCGTGCAGCTCTAGCGTGTCAGGCTAGTCGTTCATCTCGAACAAGCCTATATCTTAAAGTTAGCCATCGCCCATAACAACGTTAGCAAGTTGTAACTGAAATCGGCTCTACTTTCCAGTGGATTTGCGTTTTAGTGTTTCGTACAAACAACAGACGCCATTTTACATATAAGTTATCGATTCTATTGAAAATAGCTAGCCTAACCTCCCTTACGAAAATTAACCATATTGTAGTAAAAGTGTAGTAACCATATATATATATATATATATATATATATATATATATATATATATATATATATATATATATATATATATTTTTTTTTTTTTTTCATATTGATTTTTATAACCACAGTTTTACCATGATAAACTAGTTAGTGCCACAAAACCATGGTTAATTTGTGGTTACTCTTGAGCAATCATGGTTTTTGGTTTTATTTGTATGGTTAATTTTAGTAAGGGCTATAACAATATAAATACTACTGTTGTATAATATTGTTGCATTGTTTGTCTAGTTGATTTTGTATGTTGTAGTGGACTTTTTTTTATGGAATAAGCTTTAAAATACCCTACTGCACAGATAATATTATAAACCATTTCAACTCAAATCAGTATTTCATGCTTAATTATTTGGTAGCTGTGTACCCGAGTAATTAGTCATAATGCTCAATAAACCCCCACACATAGTAAAGTGTCTTTTTTCTATTTTTAAGATATCCGATAGATATGTGTGCCAAAAAAGCTTTTTGTGAAATAATGTGTTTTTGTTTTTTATCTAATTGATACTTGTTCATTTGCATCTACACTAGTAATCTTGAAAGAATGTCTCAGCAGACAAGGTTTCATTTATCACAAGAAATGGCACAT
This sequence comes from Acrossocheilus fasciatus, assembly GCA_036784905.1. NCBI lineage: Eukaryota > Metazoa > Chordata > Actinopteri > Cypriniformes > Cyprinidae > Acrossocheilus > Acrossocheilus fasciatus. The sequence continues at coordinate 19,500,806 of CM071959.1, read as the reverse complement.
TATTCAGGGACAAACAACATCTACTTCCTCACGGTTTGTTGTGATTAAAAGCCCTTCAGTCCTTATCAGCATGGTGATTTGTTCAAGAATTGTTCGTGACATTAAAGCCGCCTTTGTGTAGGATTACACTTGCTACAGCGTTTCTCCACCTCTGACATGATGTTCTTTGAAAATGCCCTCTCACACAGTTCAGAAATGGATTTTTCGTGTATTATATTGGAAGCTGGGGTAATATATGTTGCAGCATGAACTCTTTGACATCTGCTGGAATTAGTTTTTCACATGTTTTTTTCATAACAGAATGATAGAAAGGGATTGGAAATCAGTGTTTTTCTGATTACGTCATTATTCTGTTTGGATGTTTTTGGTTAAGCATCCACAAGAAATCTGGAATTTTATATCAGATCATCAAACCTCTGCCATATGTTTTTTTTTTTTTTTTTCTGTTATCATCAGGGGCAGATGTTCCTGGGGTTTCCATGGGAACTCATGTCACTCTGATTTAGATAGGCCGGTTGTTGCCTGTAGGTGCAATAAACCAGAACTGAGAGGAGGCCTGTGATCGCTGGAGTAAGCGTCATTGCTCACGCTGGATAGAAAGACAAGAGAAGACAATCTAAGACAGTACAGGTCATCTTAAAAGGTCAAGACTGTCGAGAGACAAATGGAAATATCACAGTTGTCTATGTAAGTGATCCATCTGCAAGAGTATTCATGATAAACTGAGCTCTGTATTATTCCAAACCTAACAACCTAGACACTGAAAATGTGATGAAATGTATTAAAATAAAAAGGTAAAATGTTTATGCTCTTATGAAATTGAATAAATATTTAATTAATATACTTTATATCATATTTATCTATAATTCTGTACATTTACCATATGCATAAACCACTGTATGGAAATACGATAAGGTATTACCTTCATTGTAAAAAATAAAATAAAATAAAAAGTCATGGTACTTTTTGGGGAATTATTTATTGCAATTTTCTATAAACTACACATGAATATATGAACAGACATAAGAGGCAGTGGTAAGACAATGACATTTTGGGTGCTTGACTCACATTCATCGTTAACGATCAAAGAAAAGCTACACATTTTTCCAAGATGTAACAAACTGTTCCGGTTGCAGTTCATCCTGCATGATATGTCAGACCATCTTGTATGGCTGTCTCTCCACATTTCATTCCAGTACATGCATAACGGACAGGCAGCAGCCCTTTCACTTGTTCCCTGACTCTGTTGTTGCCATAGCAATCCCCCAGCCAATAAGAGCCCTTACCTTTTGCTCCGTGAAACCAAAGGGAAGCACATAAATATGTGGTCTCACAACAGATTGCGCAAATTCCTTTGAAATAACTGGATATCGCTTGAACAACGTTAAATGTGACCGTACCTTAAATCTCTGTAATAGAGACTGTGGAGTGCACAATTTACTTAAAACGATGGAACAAATTATTATATTGAGTGCAGAATTTATTTAGAATGAGAGAATGAATTAGTAAATTGTGTGCACGATTTAGTAAAACGAGGAAACAAAAGAGTAAATCGTGTACATGATTTAGTAAAACGAGCGAACGAATTAGTAAATCGCGCACATAATTAAATTTTTTCTCTGTACCGATTTGTTTAAACACAATCAGTGGATTTTTTTTTTTTTTTTACATGGCCCCTTATCATTTTTCCTATTTCAATTAGCATATTTACATATACATAATTCCAATTAACAAATGTACATATACATTTACGTATTTGGCAGAGCTTTCGAAAGCAAATTACAGTGCATTCAAGGTACAAGGTCCCTGGGATCAAATAGTGTTTTTTTAATGGAAAATGATAGTAGAGTTAGTAGAGGGGTTGAGAGGTATGTAAAGAGTTTTGTCATGTATTATGCATTTACCACTCAAAGAGTACAGATTCATAGGAGCCTTACATTTGCTACTGAGAATGATGTATAAAAAGTAAAAGGAACGATGGCTGTCATGACAAAAGAGATTCCCAGAGGAATTACTCAGAGTTGTGCCTGTGGGGAAAAAACAAAGCACATCTTTCTGATTGGCAATTCCTGAAGTGGCCTTTCCATGAAATACTCCTCTCTGGTTAATGAAGATTGCACCATATGCACAGCCAAAGTGAATGATGCTGAATAACAGAAATGAGTGAATATTTATTTATGTGGTTGCTAAGGTCTAGACTAGGCAAAAGAGCCCACTCTCAAGTTTCAGTGCTCAGATATGGCTGGGATTGTCTTTTGTCAGGCAAAATCATAGTCTGATCACTTAAAGTAAAAGCTGCTATTTATAAATTTTTTGTGAATCTTGACTGCTTTGGATTTTTAAAGGGTCTCCGAATAGTACATTTTTGTACGTCAATCTTCTCCGAATAGTACATTTTTGTACGTCAATCTGAGGGCATAATTAAGAGAGTTTCCACCAGTGGAAAAACAATGCTAATAGAGATTTTAAGATACTGAATGTATATTTGTCATTTAAAGGGATAGTTCACCTAAAAATGAAAATTCTGTCATTAATTACTCACCCTCATGTCGTTCCAACCCGCAAGACCTTCGTTTGTCATTGGAACACAAATTAAGATATTGTTGATAAGATATATTAAGATATATATATATATATATATATATATATTACAAATTAATATCTTAATTTGTGACCCTGGACTACAAAGCCAGTCATAAGTGCAGGTATATTTGTAGCAATAGCCAAAAATACATTGTATGGGTAATGTTAATCAATTTTTCTTTTATGCCAAAAATCATTAGGATATTAAGTAAAGATCATGTTCCATGAAGATATTTTGTAAATTTACAACCGCAAAAATATCAAAACTTAATCTTTGATTAGTAATAGGCTATGCATTGCTAAGGACTTCATTTGGACAACTTTAAAGGCGATTTTCTCTATATTTTATTTTATTTGTTGCACCCCCAGATTCCAGATTGTCAAATAGTTGTATCTCAGCCAAATATTGTCCTATCCTAACAAACCATACATCAATGGAAAGCTTATTTATTCATTGTTTATGACATAATAATTTAAAAAATGGCCTTTATGACTGGTTTTGGGGTCCAGGGTCACATTTGTGTTCTGAGGATGAACGAAGGTCTCACGGGTTTGAAACTTCATGAAGGTGAGAAAACGATGACAGATTTGGAATTTTTGGGTGAACTGTTCCTTTAAGAGTTGTTTGGAGTTTTCACTTGATTTGACAGGGTTCAATGGGGCGCGTGGCTGAGCTCAATGCACCGTTGCGCATCCGAATCTGGTTTGATTGGTTCAGCTTCCAAATCAAAATCCAACCCAATACTGTATTCAAACCCTCCACTGTTCCCACGTGAATGCGCTCAAATTGCAATCAACTCTTTCCGGGGGGTTTTTTTTCGGTAAGAAACGGGGCGAGGTGAGCGCGCAGTCATTGTTTGCGGTCGGGATTAATCAGCATCGATAAAATGTGGAGGGATTAATAGGACACCTCACCGTTGCTATGGAGACGCAGTCGACGCTGACACCTGTGAATTAATAACCGCCTGCCGGCGAGCAACAACAGCCGAAGCTTTAATTAGAGTATGGGGAGGGGGACACGATGAACGGCGAAACGTATTTTGGCATCCCTTTTAACGCACTGCTTCCATAAAATCAAAGAGAATTATCAAACAATTGAACAGGTGTCCAGGGCCTCAAAGTGCCAAGGCTATATCCTTTCAATCTTTCATGTTATTAAAAACTCTTACAATATATTATTATAACACCTAGCAGTTAAATTCCACGTGTCTGTTTGCAGTCGATTTATTAAGAGCAAGATGAGATGTAGTAAATTTAGATAGGCCTAGGCTATCTCAGATTTCTTATCTTGTTTCTTCTTTAGCTCCTGTCTGTCTGAAGCTGATGGCTGTGTTCTAAAATCTAGTGAGCTACTTAAGAAGCAAGATGTTTTAAAGGGAAAGATCATCTAAAATTGAAAATTAGTCATCATGTATTCACCCTTATGTTGTTCCAATTCCAAACATATATGAGTTTTTCTTTTGTTGAACACGCAAAGAATGGAAGAACATTGGGGTCCAAAAAGCATGAAATAATACCTGTTTTAGACATGAATAGTGACAGAAATCTCATTTTTGAGTGAACTATCCCTTTAAAGCTTCATGTGTCCTTTGTGAATAATCCAGGTGAAAAATAAGTAGGCTACACTTCCATAATGTACTTAAATTTTCGCGCTCTAATTTTGTACTTGATATACTAAAAATGATCCTTTAGTACTTCTTAAGATAAACTTAAGATCATCTAAGTGTACTCAACTGTGCTATTTTGAGACACCATTAATATGAACTAAAATGTGCTTTTAACATACTATCTCTGCATTTACAAAATGTATTTAGTTACCACTTGTAGCACACTTGAACCCATCTTTACACTCAAGTGTACTACAAGTGGTAACTAAATAAATAGCGTAAATAAACGTACAATACGTATCCATGCGTTACTGATGACAGAGAATAACGTACGCACTTTGCGTCCATCGGATGCTCTCCAAAATGGCGCTACACTGACAAAGAGAGACAGAGAGGAGATTGTTAAATAAATGTCATTATTTTCATTTTCTTTGCGTACAAAAAGTATTCTCGTCACTTCATAAAATTCAGTTTGAACCACTGATGGCAGATGGACTATTTTGGCGATGTTTTTTTATACTTTACTGTGCCTTGACAGTGTAATTTACTTGGCAGTCAATGGGACAGTCACAAGCCTCCTGGATTTCATCCAAAATATCTTAAATTTTGTTCCGAGGACGAACAAAGCTTTTATGGGTTTGAAACGACATGGGGGGTAAGTGATTAATGACAAAATTTTCATTTTGGGGTGAAGTATCCCTTTAATATTTGTGTGTGTGCTATATATTTTATGCTTAGTAGAGTATCAAGATATTAACATTAGCTTAGCAGCATGCTAAGATACCTTTGATACCTGATTGTCCTCCTGAAATACATGTCATCTGGAGGGGAGCATATGTTGCTCTAAAACCTTTATATATCTTTCAGCATTCATAGTGCCTTCCAAAACATGCAAGCTGCCCATACCGTATGCACTTATGCACCCCCATACTAAATCCAGTTTCTCTGAATCTTTTGATGATGTTATGCACTGTAGATGATGAGATTTGCAAAGCCTTTGCAATTTGACGTTGAGGAACGTTGTTTTTAAAATATTCCACAATCTTTTTATGCACTCTTTCACAGATTGGAGAGCCTCTTCCCATCTTTACTTCTGAGAGATTCTGCCTCTCTAAGACGTCCCTTTTATAGCTAATCATGTTACAGACCTGATGTCAATTAACTTAATAAGTTGCTGGATGTTCTTCCCGCTGAATATTTTCAAAACGTCCTGCTTTTTCAGCAGTTTGTTTTTCCCCAGTGCCAACGTTTTTGAGACCTGTAGCAGGCATCAAATTTGAAATGAGCTCATTTAGTGGATAAAAGTGTCAAATTTCTCCACTTAAACATTTGTTATGTTCTCTTTGTTCTATTGTGAATAAAATATTGTGAATAAATACATATACATGTGATTTAAAAGTCTTTTAGTTTTCATTTTATTTACGGAAATCGGGTTGTATTTATATTTTGCTGCCAATGTAGTGTTTGAAATCTATCATTTTTGTGATTTCATTCCCGTTAGAAGGTGAGGTATCATTAACTGCTGTTTGGCGTATTTTAATAGAAGAAATCCAGTCATTTCAAGATGAATCGACGCAATTGCGAATTCCATGTTTTCTTGCCTAATTGAATGTTGTGCTTGGGATCAATATTCACAATATTTGCATTCACCCAAAATGATTTACAAAAATTAAAATGCAGACGGTGAAAGGAATTGCCATTTGTGCGAATCCAACCCAATCTCATGGCAAATTGTACATATTTTATGAGGTGGCTAATTTGTATGATTTTTGCTAAAATTAATGATTTATTATCAGTTAAGAATTTATTATTTATATGGTCTAGGTGGCCATACGCCATATGCCTGCCAAAATGGGACAAACTGTGTTCCATCTAGCTTTCATACGGAATGATTCCTTTGATGCCTTAAATACGGGATGATTCCGTATTATACAGAACGTTTGCCAACTCTATGCACACTTGTATGAAAGCTGCTTGGATTGAAAGCAACTTCTGTGTGAGCTCAGCTTCAAATGTCACTACACCATTGACAATAAACAGAGGACCTTTTTGTTCCCTGAAATTTCACTAAAACTTTGCTAATGTGACCACACCTTTAGAACATAACTGCCTAGGTGGATTTTATGCAGCAAGAACAGTCACATACATAATCAACACTGAATTATGTACAATTCCCATGATAATGCACTAAATTAGCACAGAACTGCAGTCGTGTGAATCAGTCCATAATGCATCTGGGATTCTGAGGGTTTGTTGAAGAGAAGCCAGTGAATGGGATTTATTTGTGGCTAGTGCACTATTGTGACAGGCTGCTTTGACGTCATGCATGATATAGATGGAAACTTCCACCGCGTCAGCCAGGAAGAGCGACAGGTGTTTCTCTGAACTCCTATCAAGAGTGAGCTATTCTTTGTGGAGGACAGCTGAGTTGGAACAATGCATTTTACTTTCTTTTATCTCACACATGAAATCTTGAGGTGCCTTTTTCTGCTCTATCATTTGATTTGACTTGCCTGCTGCCCTAAGCCAGATAACTTGAGAGAACATAGGAGAAATAGTTTTGCCCTTTATGAATGCGGCTAAAACTTAATCCTTTTTTTAGTTTTTTTTTAGTCGGCACTTTTGGGGATTACACATAAGAATAGAAGTTCCTGGCACATGTAGGAAAAAATATATAAAACTTGAAACATCAAATAGTGGTGCTTAATCTTCAGAAAGTGTTATTGTGAATACGAGACCAAATTAAGTATTAAAGATATTAAATTAGTCTTTTTTTTTTTTTTTCATCTTATATGAATAATTTGGATTTGTGTTTTCAGCAATAAACATAATATAGAAATGAAAATTATATAGGAATGATCAATCTGTCTCTGTCTGTTGATGCTGTGTACACACACACACACACACACACATGCACGTAATTAAATTCTTAAATAGAATATTTAAAAGGGTTGTACTGTATGTTATTGCTATAAAACATAGCAATCATTAAATTAATTATTAAATAACTAAAATAAATAAACATTTAATTAATTAATTAATGTAATTTTAGCATTACTTTATGGGAATTTGTATGGAAGACAAAATTACTCAAAAGTAAATTATTACATACATTTTAAATATTTAAATAAATCATTAAATTACATTTAAATAAATTGCTAAAAAAAAACAACAACAACAATTGACCTAAATTAAACTTATTGTTCTCATAAATTAATAAAAAAAATAGTAATACAAATAGTGATAATTTATTTTAATACTTATAAAAATATTAAATGTTTTAATATTTACCCACCATGCAAGAAAGTGTTGGCATAATTATTGTTTTACAATCAATTGAATATCACTTTATCACTATAGATCTACTATATAGATATACTTTTCACTGTTGGACACAATCATTTTGTTGGGTCCATTTTATGTCAGATGAACATGGAAATTGTTGTTTCTAATACTCTCTAAAAACGAATAGGACAACAAACTGTGCCATACTTGTGCAAAGTGTCGTCTTTTTCGTTACACAACATTGTAAAACTCACCAGGAAGTGGCAATACAGTGAATGAAGCTGTGATTATTACTGTTATGATCATCAGCAGTATGAAGCCCTGATGTTTCCTCTTCTATGGAAAGCACAGTGAGCACCAGGGGTGACACACAACCTCCTATGGTGAGCACAGCTACTGTCGTGTTCCAGGAAAATTGGTTTTATTGGAGTCGCTGCAGCTGTTACGTTCAATAGCATGAAAACAATAACATACACAGTTAATTCCCCAGTGTTAAATCAGTGTTAATTCCCATATGTACACCAAGCGGTGTTGATTTAACACTGAGAAATTTACTGCGTATGCTATATAGCGTCAGCGGTGACCCAACAAGCTATCGATACCCATTCAATAATAACCCAGATCCAAAGATAGAAAGAAAACAAGCTCATATTAGCTATTGGCAAAAACTGCTAATCGTGATGTGCAAACACAAATGGGGCTGTGGATTTGATGTCAGCGGCTAATAGTAGCAGTCATTTAGCAAAGAGAGAAAGAAAACAATTTAATTTCCCCAAAATTGCTGCTGTATCTGAATAAAAATAGTCCATTCAAATGAAAAGGTGGCTGTGAGGGGAATGTTCATTATTTGGTGAAAGGATGGGAGATGTTTGCTTCCCGTGTCATTATTCGGCTGTTGTACAGAGGCTAATTTCTGCTCTGCCTGTCTGTGATACGAGAATGAGTTTGTGTGTGTGTGTGTGTGTGTGTGTGTGTGTTGTTCTGAAAAGCGTGGTCGTTCTCGATGCCGAGAGAGTGATTAACACAACAAAGACTGCGTTAGCAGGAGATGCTCTCAGGTGAGCAATCAGACGTGTGGTGACTTACCATGAATAGTTCACCTAAAAATGAAAAAAAATGTCCTTATTTGCTCACTGTCAAGTTGCTCCAAACCTATATGAGTTTCTTTCTTGTGTTGACCATGGAAGAAGATATTCTGAAGAACATGTGTAACCAAACAGTTGATGGACTTCCATAGTATTTTTATTCCAGTGGAAATCAATGGCTACGAGCGTTTGTTGGGTTACCAACATTCTTCAAAATATCTTCTTTTTTGTTCATCAGAAGACAGAAACTCATACAGGTTTGAAACAACCTGAGGGTGAGTAAATGATGACAGAATTTCCATTTTTGGGTGAACTAATCTGCATCTTTCTTTAAATGGATATGAACGACTATATGCATTCACCTGATCCGAATATGGCAATCTTGGAAAGGTCAACATATAGTTTGTGCAGTTTATATAGGTCATACTTTGCATGATATGTGGGAGTTTAAACTGCATTTATGTCCTCAGGGTTTGATTTTTATTAAAACTAACATTTCTTTCTTTCTTTTCTTTTTTTTTAAAAGTTATATAAAGGTCACTTTAAAACTGTCTTTACCATGCCTTTTACTGTTTTACCCTATACTAAGTTGTAAATATAAAAATCCATGAAAGAAGAGTGAAATAAACCTAAACCGTTTTGTTATTTATTAATAATAATTATTGATATCAATTTTATAAAAAATTACCATTTGTGTCCCTTAATTGTGGAGTCACTTCAATCATGAATAGTGTTTTACTACTAATTATGTTTAGTGTAATAGTTTAAAGAGAAGAAAACAGTGAAGAGCGTGAAATATAACATGAGAAATGTGACGAAAGCATAGAAATATCATGAGTTCTGTCATGACAACTCTTTTAGAGTTTTAGTATTTTAATTTAATTTATTTTAATTTTTTAGAGTAGCCTAAGTATGGAGACTTGCTACTACTGTTACATCCACGGACATGCTGCTGCACATAAATCATATATGAAATACCCTCATATATAACATGCATGAAATTACCCTGTAGCAGATCTGTACAGGTGGAGCTGGGGAAGGTGGAGGGTTTCTGAAGGGTTTTCTGCTACAGCAAGCACTAGCCGAATATTTGAATGTTGAACAGCAGCTCATTGGCTGCTGATGCAAGAAGAAACTAGTCAACTGCACCATGTGAATAATCATGTGATTGAGTTAGAACCTATCTAGAGTTTCATGAGTTTCATATCACTTCCAACCTGATCTTGAGAGAACATGGAACTGTTTTACTAGCTGGCAATTTGATATGAATTCATACCATTTGATCATATTATTTTATTTTATTTATTTATTAAGTAGCATGAGGCAAAAGTATTAAGATTGTTTTGATAAATGATCAATTAAAGCAAACTTTTTTGTTCTCCTTCCTATTAGTTTTGCGTAATATCCCTTTTAATATCCAAAACCAGTACCTCAATGATATCATCTTACAGGAAGTGCCATAGTTTTGGAGGGAAAAAAACAACAACACAAAGACAGTAAGTATATCAAGGTTTTTTATTTATTTATTTATTTATTTTTTATCAATTTTGTGTTTTTTCCTCACTTTAAAATACACTACTCTGTTGCAAAATTTGTTACAAAAATGATGTGTGTTTACCTACTTGACCATATTTTGGGGACAAATTTGTACTTAAAAGTGAGGTAAACCTGACAAAATCTATAAAAAACTAAATAAAGTTTTTTTTTTAAATTGTAAAAATACAGAAAGTTTCCTGTAAGGGTTATGGTTGGTGTAGGGCAACAGAAAATACAGTTTGTACAGTATAAAACCCACTACGTCTATGGAATGTCCCCATTTAGATAGCTAAGTAAACGTGTGTGTGTGTGTGTGTGTATGATAGAAACAGTTCATCACATTACAAACATTAATTTTTAAAGACTTCAACATGACAGAAATAGCTACTCTGTATAATGTATTCCTTAGACTTATGTTTCCTCTGTAGCAGGAGTTTGGCTGGTGAATAAACGGATTCTCCTAAAACATCAGTTCTGCTCAAACCTTGAGCAGGTTCTTCCTAAGAGCATCAGTGGAAAAAAGTTTCCCTGCTAAATGGAGACTAGTAATGCTTGAAGCCACAGGTGCATTTTTCATCTCACTAACAAGAATCTGCGCTGGCCTCATATAATAGCACGTAATAACATCACAACACACACTGCACAAGGGCTTCACCTCAGAGCGCTCATGGGAGAGGAACATGTCAGCTTCGAGCTCCCTGCTGAGATCCTCTCATCAACCTCTGATTTCCTGTCTGTTTCCTTTCTTTCTAAATCCCTGCAGTCCGACTATTTGCTCAATCGATTTCCCACTGTCACTCAAGCTGGCCTCCCAGATGGTTCTGCAGGCAACAGGCCCGGATCCGTCTGAAGCGCTGTGCTTGTCATAGATGAGCTGAGTGCTCCTCTTGTGCTGTTTTCTACTGCACTGTGTGTGTTTTTAGTGTGTATCTTGAGATTTTTTTTTAAATGTTTTTGAGAAAAGTCTCTTATGTTCACCAAAGCTGCAATTATCTGATCACAAATACAGTAAAACAGTAATACTGTGTAATAATTATGATAACAAAGTTATCTGTTATCAAAGTTTTCTGTTTGAATATATTTTAAAATCTAATTTATTCTTGTGATGCAAAGCTGAATTGTCAGCATCATTGTCACATGATTCATCAGAAATCATAATTTTCATGTATATTGAGACCATAATCAGCATAAGATTTTAAGTATTTCTATTCACAATAATCAGTCGATCAGTGTAAAAAATCACCATTTTGTAAAATTTTATATTTGGTTCGTTCCAGTTTCAAATTGATTATTATTAATAATAATAATAATAAATTATATTTCAAATATATTTATTTTTTAATAGTGAATATTGTTATTTGTTACAGCGTTGATAATAGTGATTACAGATTTATTGATTATAGTATATTATATATAAAATAGTTTATTCTAATAGTTAATCATTTATTGATTAATATATATTATAAATTATTTAATATTTGAATTATTTAATATTTGCTCCTTGTAGTGATTCCATATTTAAAAAAAAAATTAAAATAATAAATTTGAAAACTGTTGTTTACAATAGGCTAATATACACACATATATACATATATATATACATATATATATAAACCTATTGTAAACAACAGTTTTCAAATTTATTAGTTTAAATTTTTTAATACACTTATTTGTTACAGTATTGATATTAGTGATTACAGATTATTGATTAATATACTATTATATTTTAGCATATATATCATTGTGTTCAAATTAATTTATATGCAATTTATATTTGATAAACTTATCAATTTATCTCTTTGACCTCACATATGACTTTTTTTATCAGACAAGGTGAAGTTTTCGCTCAGTTTTTGGCTTCCTCGTGTTTTAAGCTCCCTCTTATCATAGCTTCCCTCTTGTGTGGCTCTTGTGTAATCTGGCTTTGAAATCTCACGTCCCGTTTTAGCAACTTTAGGACGGCTGTGAGAAGGATTAGTTTATTTCAGATTCCCTCTGTTGGTGGCATGAAATCCCCGCTGGCAGCTGTATTGATTTCCATTCCATTAAGGAAACTCTCTGTGATTTCCTGCCAATAACCAATAACAGCTCGGCTCTTCATCACGCGCGACACAAAGAAAATATCTGTTTGCTTTGCTCCTTGTAGTGATTCCTCGGGGGGTAAATCTGATGACGTTGTGTGCTTGAGCTCTCCCAGCTGGGCTTTTAAGGTAAGTGCTGAGATGTTGTTTCCTCTTTGCTCACCTGCCCTCGTCGCTTCTCTGACATTCTTGTGCTCTTTGATTTTCCTTCATCTTTGCTTCTCTTCTTCCCTGCCTCCTTTGGGACAAAATGATGCAAAGCTTTGAAAACACTCTGGAACTGTTAACAGTTCTGTGATTTTGGGTTGAACTGTTGTCCTCATGTCTTCAAAAAGAAACACAAAACACCATAAAAGTATCATCAAAATAGTCGATATGACATTCTGAAGCCATACAACCAATATATACCAATTTTTAAGTTGTTATTCGCTGAAAACCTTCGCCTCCACTGAGCTTGGGAACCGCTGCGACCGGTGATTATATTACTCATGAACAAATCATTCAGACTGGTTTTGAGACCCAAATCAAATCATTAGTTGAAATGTCAAATGACTCTGACTAAAAAAAACCCCATAAAATGTTTCCATTTTATGTGAATTCAGGTGAATAACAAAATATTGGCAGTTCGAACTGCATTATTGTTATTTATTATTATATGTTTAATATCAATATTCATTTACAATTATTATATTATATTATATTATACAGCTAGCAATTAAATTAAACATAGCACTTAACGAATATTTTATTTTTGTTGTTAATAATTGTATTAGTATAAACAACAACAGTATATTTATAACATCACTTTTTAAATTATTTACATATTTAACATTTATTTTTAGTATTTTAGATATTTTGATATATTTATAGAAATATTTTATGAATATATTTTACTTATTTATTTTTCCAGGTATATTCTTTTACCCTTTTTTTTAAAGTAAAATCCATTTATATAAATATAATCCAAAAGGTATAGTTTAAAACACATTTCAGCAAAAAATACAACATAGTTTTTCTATTCTTAAATTTTTCCAGAAATGTTATATTTACAGTTAATTAAATAATTTGAGATTATTTAACTGAGATTATTTATAAAAATCAGCATGTCATGTAATTAATTTCAATTGGTTTAAATTTCATTGCCTTTGACTGTAATAGTATTAATTCTGAATTTAAATCAATATGTTTAATTATTATTATTAATTTAATATTAATTATTTTAACATAAAATAATTTTCTATTAATAATTGTATATATTAAATTATTATTATTACAAATAATAATAATAATAATAATAATAATTATTATTATTATTATTATTTAAATTTGAAATCGATTAATGCTTTATATTCAAGTCAATTTAAAATTTAAGACAATTTACATTACATTATATATATATATATATATATATAGAGAGAGAGAGAGAGAGAGAGAGAGAAACATAAGCCTGTCCCCACAATCCACATTTTATTTTATACTGCAGTTTGTCACTCTCTCCAGAATACATTTAGGGGCCATTCACACAGGATTTTTTACTTATGTTGATTTTTAATGGTCAGTTTTACACATTTTTATTCCTCCATATTGTACCAGAAAGGCAATATCTGTAAAAATCCATGTCTTTAGCCCTGATAAGCAGTGGGTTGCTCTTCAATTCCCAGTGGTCCTCTCTCCATCCCTCTCTCTCCCAGTCATTTCAACTCATCCTCCTGCGGCTCCAACTTTAATTTCATTCCTGATTTGCTTCAGCTATCTCATGATCCAGCTTCGCTCGAAAGCGAAGACAGCAAATCTCAATGAGGTATCTCTTGAACACATTCTCTATCTTTCTCTTTTCTCCCCATCCACTCTATTTCTCATCCATCCATCGCCCCCTGCTCCCAGACTCCCGTTGCTGGATTTCTGGGACTTAACGAAGCTCTGAAACATAAGCAAGAGGCATTAGATGCCGAATGCTTGCAGGATGGCATGACTGATCGAATAAGCTCGAGAAGTGATTGTTTATGTTTATTATAATCTAATATAGCTAATGAAGCTCTATTTCACCTCAGAAGACCCTGGTGCTTTCATCAGCTCTAATGGGCGGCAGTGAAGGCAGAATGTGTGAAGAAAAGAGACTAGCTCAGGTCAAAGGAGGACACAGTGTAGTCATATATTGCAGGTTATATGTGCATTTTCTGTAAAATATCATATATATTTATATAAATATATTTTGGATATATATATATTTTTATGGTAGACTATGTTCCACTTTTTAAATTCTTAAATCAAAATACACAAATCTGATAATACAAGATATACAAACAAATATAATGATATGTTGTCTTATATGGTTTAAGGCGGTTTGTTTTTAGATTTTATTAACTGCAGTTATGCCCAAGAACCTACCTGAATTTTTGTGGGTTGTATTTATATTTGTGCCTATCGTCATTCTATGTTTCTGTCTCATCTCAGGCAGTTCACCAGTAAAGGATGTCTGAAGTACAAATGATCCTGTCTGCTTCTGTGACAGTGTCCATACAGGCTGAGAAGATCAGAGAGAGATGGATGGACGTAGAAGCCAAGCAGGCACATAGCTATTTATCTCTGCAGCAGCCTGCAGTCTGAGCCTTTGTCGATGCTCTTTTTGTGTGTTCTTCTTTTTTTTCCCTTCTGTGTTTGCTCTTTAGATGGCCTTGTTTACACCATTTTGGTTTCAAAAACGCAAATGTTCATCTTTCAGTTGTGTCGTGCTGTAATTGCTTGCATTTTTCCATGCTAACCTTCACCCCGAGTAAATCAGTGTGGGAGTCCTGGTGAAGATGGGGAAGATGAAGTTGCCACAATTCTCCTCTCAAATGGTGTTTGACTAATTAGATTTCTTGAAATGAAAGTGCCGTTGTGTGTGTGTGTCTTTGTGTGTTTGGCTCATTATCTCACTATCATATGGCATCCTCATTCTAGAAAGGAAAAAAGGAAAATCTACTGGGGAATATCAGCCACTGGAGTGGAAAATTATAGTTACAATATTCTCATGGAAATCCTAATTATAACACATTATCAATTTAGATGATTGCCCCCGTAATTGGTAATGACGGGGGTTTAATTAGATGCATATGCATACTTTTAATTTGATCATCATATTTTATTTGCAATGTGTAATGGATCAAGATGCAAATACCTTGATTTTCATATAATACATGATCAATTTAGTTATAGCACATGGAAATTTTATTGTTTATATCACTCCACTTTGTCTTTGTTTGCATAATTCCAGACCAGAGCATGTGAGTGGAGTTGAATGCAATATCTATGCACTTTCGACATGCATCATTTTTTAGCCACTCTTTGTGGCAAACTACTATTTCAAAAGAGTAGCTTCAATGTAGCTAGCAACGTTTTCGTCAAAAGTGTATTTTTAAATGCATACTTAAGTGTGTTAAGAAAACAGTCATGAACATGAACTCTTTTTAAGTATTTCGTTAATATTACATCATCTGCAAATCCAGGTATTGTAAGTACACTACAAGTGCACATTTAGTACAATTAAGCTTGGCTCTTTTTTATAAGCGCTGTCATGGTGGCGATACACTGTAAAAAAGTTGAGCCACCTTAAAATTTTAAGGCAACCAGCTTCAGCAGATTTTTGAGTTTTCTCAACTTGTTGTTTTAAGTTTATACAACAAAAATTTGAGAATCTCCCACAAAAATAAGTTGAGCAAACTCAAAAATCTGCTGAAGCTGGTAAAAAAATAAAGTTCTCTTGTAGTTTGAAGAGAATCTCACTAAACAAGTTATGCAAAGTTATTTAAACTTTTGAGAGTTGTATAGCTTTCTGCTTGAATAACAACATATCCGGTTTAATAGCACAACATTAGCATTTGCATTGAGTGTATTTCAGTAAATGACAAAATGGTTGTATCTGAAAACTTCTGTGCTCTTAGACAGGTACAAACACCCATGTCTTAACCTTATAGCACAGCCATAGTGAATCCAACAACTCCAGTAATGGCACTGACTGCAGGGAACTGGCCATTTAGCGTTAGCCTCATGGTATTCTCACCGCCCCAAGGCTGACAAAGATCTCCTTTTCCTGTCTATAAACTATCGTAATTTTGCGGCCCATCACTGTAAGTGCTGCTAATGTCTCATTGGAAAGGTCAACTAGGCTTTTAAGCTTCCCCGTAGACCTGCTAACAGAACCAGCCTTGAAATTACAGAATACATTATAGCAGATTGACCTCACCTCCGAACTCCATCGAGGGGAAAATTACTTGCGATGTACAGATTAGCAAACACTCTCTGTGGTTTGATATCTGCTTTGAAGTCTGTGAGCGTTCGTAGTTCTGTCTATAAATACATATTTATGTGGTTTTTGTCCTTATTGCTCTGTTTCTGTAGGTGTGATGGTGTGCGCCCTTGCGCTCTTTGTATGTTGGGTCTAAGTGAGCAAACGAACTACAGAATTATAATGCTTCTGCTGCAATCAACAAAATGGTCTACACTGAAAACGAGTGTGTTGATTATGACAGGAGCTTGCTAATTTTGTGCTGTCGCATTGTTAGTTTGCAGTGGCATAATGGAAAAACTGGGTCATACCAGTTTAAAGTGGTCAGGCTGGTTTTTTGAACATGGTAGTTGGTTTATAAGCTGGCAGCCCCAACAGCAGCACAGTCATATCTGATATCATGAGAAAACACAGCTATTTTAAGTATTATTTTACATTTTCATATGAATTTGTACAATATGATTTGTATTGAAACATACAACTTTAGAAAAATGTAAGTTTGAAGGGCCACCTCTAAATCTGACAGTGGGGTGTAAATAGACTGTCTCACATGAAATAGCCACCGATTTGCCAAAACTTAAAATTAGTTATGAATTGCCATGAAAGTAGGGCTGGGCAATCAATATTTATAGCGATATTCATTTAATGTTAATGGGGAAGGAAATACTTTCCATATGTTTGTTAGGCCTTGAGAATGAATGTAAACGTAGATTTGTTTGTTCACAATTACACTTTTATTCCTAATTTCTTTTTTCCATTTGATTTTTTTCTGGTTTCTGTATTTTATGATTCAGATGTGTTGTTTAATGATACAAATTTATAATCAAATTTGTGTCTAATGAAATGAATTAATAAATCTGTAACAGGTTGATCACACAGTCAAATGAAATTCATTTACAACAAAACATTGCATTTTTATTGTCAAGCAAGATGCTGCACAACAGAACTGTAGGCAATAAAATATTTAAAACACCTTGGTTGTATAATATTCCTTAAAAATATTATTAATATGATTACATTGAGAATTATATTTTAGTATACAATAATAATATATTTCTGTCATAATTTCTTCAAGTTAAGCCGAGCTCTTATTTTGGCGGTTTGTGGTGAAGATCTTTGAGGGTTCAGTGTGTTTGACAGTAGTTTTTCTCAAATGAAATGGTGTAAAGCTGGTGAAGTGGCTCTCAGAGCAGCTCTGGAGATGAAGTTCATGTGTTCATGTCCTCATATATTGAGACGTGGAGGCTGAAAACACTGTGAGTGTCACATGTGTTTGAGTTTATTTTGAAACTTACATGGCAGTAATCCATTGCAAGATTTTGTTTGTGTGTCTCTGCTGGGTGGCTCTTCATTACAATTATTCTGTGTGTGTGTGTGTGTTTGTGTGTGTGTGTGTGTGTATGGAATTCATCACTGGTATAGTGTGGCAGGAAAGGTCAGTCTCATTCACCCCCTCAAATCAAACACTCATTAATATTCAATATGGAAATACAAGAGCTCGCTCTTTCCAACCAAAGACGTAACTGTCTCGGCTTTGTTCAGCCACCAGGACTGATTTCCAGAGTGGGAATTATGTCACTAAACGATTTGTTCAGACACTGTGGTAACTATAGTCAAGTGTAAATGCATAGTTTAACCCATATAGATATTACTATATTTTGCAATTTCACATTTACTTTTAATATTTATTTGCTAATGATAGCTAATATACATTTTACACAAATGACCACAGTCCTTCAGTTGTGGTGTTATTTATATCACAACAAATAATTTTGAACCTTTTTTTTAAGTAAGTGCATTTGATTACCAAGGAGACACTAATGCCTGTAAAGAACTTGAGATGTGTGAAGAAAACAAATAAAAATCAAAGTAAACATCATAGAATATTTCCAGTCAATCTCTAATTTCGATCAATTCTATAAATAAAATCTTGTTTAATTTTGAATATTTGGAAATTTGAGAATTTAGAATTCAAAATAAGTGTAATTTGCATTGTTGAATTTATATAAATATATATGTTATATTTAGACACAAATTACATATTTTTTAATAAAATGCCAACAGTGCTTTTTTATGATTTATTCTTGATTGCAATTATTATTTTTACTATTATTATTTATAATTTTTAGTTTATTTTCTAAAAGCATAAAAGTGAAGATTTTATACTGGAAATTTTCTGGTAATTCCTGATCAAAAATCAGTGTTCTTTGAAACGTTTTGCCATATTTGCATTTCCCAAAATGATTCTTAAGCAATGGTGCAGCAAGAAAAAAACTGGTCATGATCATTTTATTGCTTCATTATATAAATTCTTGCATCACACCTCATTGAAATTGTTATCTAGTTATTCTGCAATGCACTGGTGGACATGAAAATGAATTTTGTTAAGCTGTTAAGCTTTGTTAAGCTGTTTTGTTTTAGTTCAGATGTATACAATGCATTAAATAACCAAATTACTTGTTTTTGTTTTATGTCAGATGTACAATATTAGACTTATCCTTTGCTCTTATCAGAAGTTACAGTGACAAAAAAACAGAAACTGTGCCTCAAGGCAAGAGAGAGTCCGATAAAAAACTCCTGCCTCTCTCTGGTGCCAGAGCGAGTGTTTGGATGTCTCGGTGGCACCATTTTGTTCTTGTTCATGTTTGCTTTTCCAACAACACTTGTGTCAACAGTCATAACAGTCTCTCCGCAACCATTTCACAACTAGCTGTGGATTGGTAGTTTATTCATGCACCTTTCAGGATGTGGCACAAGAAGTCAAACAGGATGTTTAGCAGCATAGGCGGCTCTGAAAAGATCAAGGAAATTAAAGCCTGTGTTTTGACTGGGTTCCTTGTAATGTTGTTAAAACACTGACTTGAAGTTTCTTTTGTATGCTAAAAGAGTTTCAGGTGCCCTTTCATCTTATATCCTTTCAAGTTTGAGATAAATGGTGTTTAAAGTCTTTGATATTTTGCTTTATTATCGATCACAGGCGTTTATTTACATGGGTTATCTCTCGTTAGCTGTCAAGTCCTTTTATATGCAGCTCATTTAAAAAACATGAGTATTTTATTTAAGCTGTTATTAATGTGCCGTCCCCTGGCTTGTCACCTATAGTGACAGAACAAGGACTGAGAGAGACATAAATAGAAAACAAGACTGAGAAAGACAGATCGCAGTGGGTGGTTCGGGTGCAGTCTGTCGGGACGGGGGTGAGGGCTGTGTATTTAATGGTTTGTCTGCACTGTGATAATTTAGACGCGGAGGCTCAACGGGGGGACGTGCCCTGCCATTCATCTTCATTTTAATTGGGAACATTTTGTGTTTGGTGTTTCTCAGCATTAATAAACCAAAAGCCCTGAGCTGTTTTGGTTAAATCTAATTAATGGCCTCAAAACAGGTGCGTATGCGTGTCTGCATGTGTTCCAGCAAGAGCAAAACAGACAGTTGGGTCCTAAATGAAGACAAATTCGTAAAAACAGGGTGGAAACTAGATTTTTACAATTTTGGGAGAAAATGTGAGTGGTGCTTGCAAAACTCACTGGCACAATGGCAGGGCTAGGCTAAGCGATTGCTAGGGTGTTCAGGGTGGTTGCTATGTGTCTACGTAAAGAGCCAGTATGTTTTGGGTCCTTTCTTCAGTCTCTGAGATTTTCCTACTTGCTTTATGGCCCACCAGAGAGAACTTATTTCCCCCCCAAATTTTTTTACTTTTTCCCAGATTCTGTGTTTTCCATATAATTTTTTTTAATGGTGTAATTTAAAAAAAAATAATAGGGCAGTGTTATTAAATGTGTTTTAGTTGGTCAGAAATTCTTTGTTGTTGGTGCCAATAGCCTAGTGGTTAAATGTGCCAACCTAAAATGTAGTTGCGTTAATGGGCATCCCAATTTCGATTCCTGGTTCGAGGATCTTTCCGGATCCCGCCCCTTCTCTCTCTCTCTCTCCCACTTTGCTTCCTGTCTGCTCTCCACTGCTGTATCATAATAAAGGCAAAAAAAAAACAAAAATTAATAGCTGTTGGATTCTGTGCTTTATGATTTTATTACAAATTTATAATCAAAAAGGGTGGTAATCAAATGAATGCATAAAATCTTAAAAAGAATAATTTCTGAACAATTCCTTTCATTATTTTCTTTAAAGTTTAAATTATAATATAGAAATATCACATGATTTTGTTCAAAAATAATGTTTTAATAAACTGTTGTATTATTGTTGTTATTATTACTATTATTTCTGTCATAATTTCTTCAAGTTAAACTTTATTAGTTAAGTTAAGTTATATTTGGCGTTTGGCGGGTTGTAGAAACTCAAGACCTTTGAGTTTCTGTGTGTATTTGATAATAGTTTTATCAAATGAAATTAATCATGGAGTGACTTTCAGAACAGCTCTGGAGATGAAGTTTATGTGTTCACATCTTCATAAAGTGAGACAGCAGACACTGAAAACCACGAGCATAAAACGCATTTGAGCATGTGTAGCAGACGAGACTGCACCCCTAATTCACAATACGCAGATCATGATAACTTCATATTTAAATAGTCTTTTTGTGGTTTAATATTCACAATCACAAGTCTGTATCGTGATTTGATTAAGTGTACAGCCCTACTTTTAATTAATTAAACCAATCAGAATTTTTTTCGAATTCTGAACATTCCACATTATTTTAGATTCCACTTATGACTAGATTCAGCTTTTCCGTTTTTTGCATCACGGAAATCATTGTGTCCTAAGTATGAGCAATAGTAACAGTGATACTTACATTTATGCTATATTTATATTTATTTGTCTTGCAAGTGGTTAGTAGTTTGCTTCGCATAACAATGGTGCCTGTATGAGATAGCTTAGCAGCTCTGTTAATGAAAGAAGAAATGGAGGGAAGCAATACATTTTCATGAGAATAAAAGTCGTTCAAGGTTTCATGAGGGCAGTTATCATGTATTTGCACAGAAAATTGACTTTGACACTGACCTCTTAAGACTCCCTGGGCAGCGTTACCAGTCGAATTATTGATCTTTTACATACAGCAGGTGCTTAGAACATTCCTAGTTGAAGTGAAAAGACATTTTCCAGACATCAGCACAGGAGATGTTTGATAAATACACAGAGGAACTTGTGGCTCTAGCCAGTGTATTTCTTTTCCTAAATTGCTTGTTCCTTCCTGTAGGTGTGTGTGTGTGTGTGAGGCAGGATGGATTTGGCAGCATCTTATCAGCAAACGCAGTCCGCGCCACAGTGAAATCATGGCCGCCCATGCAGCTAATGCAACCAGCATCTCTTCAAAGTCTGAGTCTAAAGCTACCTTAACTCCAGCAGCTCGGCCACAGTATGCTACATATTTTATTAACCTGAGAGTGGACAGCAATTTTTGGTGAGCTATCATACTGAGTTTATAATGTTAAATTAAGCTGTGCTTAAACCAATTTTTTATGAGATCGGATACCTTCGGTCTAACCCACGTTCACACAAACCTGCCATAATAATCAAGCTCACACAGAGAAGATGAATAAATCTTTCTAAATGTCACATAATAATAGTGTCTGACATTCTTAAAAAGGCACAGAAGTAACCTTGAGATTAATAAAACCCAATACAAGCACAATCTCAAAATGACTTGGCATGGGAATTTAATTTTTGGCACAAATACTTAAAAAGCAGCAGAGAGACACAAAGCTGAGCATCTGAGGTTAACAATTATTATTCTTTTTTTTATAATTTATTTGAAAAAGTAAATAAGAAAAATTTACCCAAAAAGGGAAAATTTACCCAAAAATTTCAGTTCTGTTATTACTTACTCATCCTCATGCCATTCTGGACTCATATCGCTTTCTTTATTCCTTAAAAACAAAGTGTTTTGCAAAATGTCCAAGCTGCTCTTTTCCATACAATGACAGTAAATGGTGATTTATGCTCCACAAAAGCATTAGAAAAATACAGTAAAATATACATCCCAATTCATTTTATAGCTTCGTGTATGGAAGCCCATTTTTTGCCACATAAATAAATAAATAAATACACACATACAAAATTATAGTAAGTCGTAAATATGACAGAAGTCAGGTTTGAATATATTTAGAATTATGAGATACAAATAAGTCATAATGATGAGATAAAAAGTCAAAATGATAAGATACTAAGTCTTAATTATGACAAAACGTCATAACTATTTGATACATTTGGTAATATTTATGACAAAAATATGAAATGCTGGTCAAAATGATGGCCTTTTGTAATAATTATGACTTTGTATCTCATAATCTTGACTTTTTTTGTCATATTTGTAACTTTTTTACATCATAATTATGATTTACCAAAGCATAATTTGTTTTTCTTATGTAGAGTAAATGGACTTCCATATATGTGAGGAAAAAACGGCAATTTAAGCAATTATTAAGCACAAAATCTTCCCTTTTTAATCTGTTCCTCACATGAAGGCTCTGAAAGACGTATGAATACTGTGTATTTCATGGTATTTTTATGGTTCTTTTTGTCTTTTTGGTTTAGCATCAAAAGACAGAAATTGTGTGGTATTTTTATAGTGCATTTTGTCATCTTCTTTGTATAAAAAAAGAGCAGCTTGGACATTCCGCCAAACATAATCTTTTACGCTCCACAAAAAAAAAAGAGAAGAAAGTACAGGTTTGTACTGACATGAAAGTAAGTAAATGATGACAGAATTTTCTCTCTTTTTTTCTCTTGAACTTGTTGGATGTAGACTATTTTCACATGTACCCTGTCTGATTGCAGGAAATAGAGAAGGGCAGCAGAGTTTGTTGGAGAGAATGGCAAGCACATCTAACCAGGCGTCCCTCTGACAAGGGCAGTGAAACTGGCTGCTCCACGGCTGTCGCTTGTAGAAAGCTGACACACACACACACACACACACACACACACACAAGGTGCCCAGCGGGAAGAGTGTCAGCTCAGCTAACAGAGAATGACAGTCACCAGTGCCGCCGGATCACACATCAAGACGCACTTCAGTGCGCGTTTCCGACTCGCTGTCTATTAGTGCGCGTGGGTAGGTAAACTGGTGTCATGACTGCAATTCTGTGTCTGTCTATGCAGCATGTCAACTTTAAACCCTATTATTAGAATTTACACATAATCCTTTAAAATATCATAGTCACTATTCTACAGGCATAAATTATGTGTGATAAAAACATTTTTTGTTTTGTAGTATACTGTATTAAATATCAATGTAACTTGATGCTTCAGATTTAATTTGACTTCTTCATAAATAAGGAAGCATTTTCAGGCTGGTCCAACTTGCTCCTTGTGTACATTAGCACAGTAATTGGCAGAGCAAATCTTTCATGACACTGAGCAATAGCAGATGCACCTGTGAATCACTGGGTCAAGGGCTGAGCTGTCACATGATCACTATGTTTGCTCAATCTTTAGATAATTCTTACAAATAGAGCAAGAATCAAACAGAAATGACGTTTCCAGTGTATAGACTTTTTTGTGCATTTACTGTTTTTTTTCTACCTGTAAAGATCAGTTTTCTTATTTTTCTTTGTAGAAACTTAATTTTGACCAACTCATGTACAACCATAGGCTATTTAAGGGGACAGTCCACACGAAAATGAAAATTCATACAGGAGTAATTTTAAACGTGTTTGACTTTCTTTCTTCTGTGGAACATGAAAGAAGATATTTTTCCAAAACCATGTGGTTAACAAAATTCTTCAAAATATCTTCTTTTGTGTTCCAAAGAAAAAAGAAAATATTTATGTTGGTAACCAAACAGCTTCCCGAAACCATTTGTTACCAACATTCTTCAAAATAACATCTTTCATGTTCTAAAAACAAGAAAATATTATGAAGAATTTTGGTAAACAAACATTCTGTCAGGATCACCAGTTTCGCCCCGCGTCCTAATGTTTATACTATCCATCCTAATTCCTAAATAGTATGTGAAATTAGAGTGTGTCCCAAAGCATAGTATGTTGAAAAAAATATGGGAAATATCCATGGATGGTCTACTATTTCAGGTCGACTTTTGAAGTGTGGATCCATGCACACTCTAACGGCTAATATTGCCCACAATCCATTGCGCTTTGGCGAAGGATTCGGTTTAGAATTTCAAACACATTCCCATCGACCTCCATAGGTTATTTTATTTAATTTATCTATTTATTTTTCTTCATTCTATGGAAGTCAATGGGAACAGAAACTGTTTGGTTACCAACATTATTCAGGTATCTTTCTAGGAATTCCACAGACAACAGTCTTAGAGTTTTGGAACAACATGAGGCTGAGTAAATGGTGACAGAATTTCCATTTAAGCTGCAATCTAACTAACTTACAGTACATATTAAAGTGAATATATACATGTAAAAATTTATTTGTAGTCCCAAATATGGGACTATTATCAGTAATAGATATATTATATTATAAAAAAAAATACAAAATATAAATATGTGACATTTTTTATTTTTTAAATAAAGTCTTTGTCATTATTTTCACTGCAAACACACCTTAGGTTTATTATACCATGAAAGTTGTTTATTTGTTTCTTGCTCTTTATATCCTCTATATACAGTAGACTGCTAGAAAAATCAACACACTCAGCAAGGTCTTAAAGGGATAGAATCAGAATCAGAATCAGAAAGAGCTTTTATTGCCAAGTATGCTCGCGCATACAAGGAATTTGTTTTAGTGTCATAACCTTCCTGTTCACAGAGACAACAACAACAACACACAGACAATAAAAATAAGATGAGAATAAAAAATACACATATGTAAATATAAACAAACAAACAAAAAAAAGAAAGAAAAATAATTTGAAACATAAATGATTGTGTATATACAGTTGTGAACTGGTAGGAGATTTTGTGGTGTGTTCTGCCGAATGTTCAGCAGTTCTTCTCTGGTAAAACCGATCGTGTTTGAGAAACAAAAAACAGGAGAAACTAACAAAAACAACAGATAGCGAAGCACCATGGCTGCCGTGAGCAGCGCCATCTTGAGATGATTAGTTCATTATTCACTCTCATGTCATTTCAAACCTGTAAGACCTTTGTTTATCTTTGGAACACAAATTAAGATATTGTTGTTTAAATCCAAGAGCTTTCTGACTCTGCATAGACAGCAAAATAACTGACATGTTCAAGGACCAGAAAGGTAATAGTTGTTTTCTTTGTGCACAAAAAGTATTTTCGTAGCTTCGTAAAATTACGGATGAACCACTGACGTCACATGGACTATTTTAACGATGTCCTTACTATCTTTCTGGGCCTTGAACGTGTCAGTTGCGTTGCTGTCTATGCAGGGTCAGAATCAGATGAACGAAGGCTTTACGGGTTTGGAACGTCATGAGGGTGAGTAATTAATGACAGAATCTTCTTTTTTGGGTGAACTATCCCTTTAAACCATCTTGTATGCTTGTATGTCTTTCCCAAACCCAAGAGAGCAGCCGGGACATCTGTGTCCACTCCAAACTGCCCATCTGAGTTCACAGTATGAATATCATCCTTGTTTCTTTCAGCTTTGGTCTTCTCTCCCTCACCTAATTTCATCTTTAATTGGGTCTGGGGATTTAAGAAAGATCTCGTTTCTAGATGTGAGCTTGAACAGCTTGCCCAGGGTGATTGTCAGCAGGCCACGGAATGCATTTCCCCAACTGAGCTTTCGGCCAGATGAGCTAATCAATGTACGGGGCGGCTCATTACGAAAATGACACTCTTAGAGATTTGAATCCGTAGCTTTTTTTTTATTTTGAGGCCTCAAAGGGATCGTAACCCACAGGGAGATGAAACTGAGTAGACCAAACCAATTACAAATTTAAATTGACCTGAGGTTCAAGATTTGAATTTGCCATTTGAAATAAGCCAAACACAAGTCCTTGCAGGAGTTTGGAATCTGCACACTTTTCACTTTATTGTTCATTATTATTTCATTTTATTTTCTAGAAAATTTAATTAATTTATTTAATATTTATTTTATTTTAATATGGTTGAATTTCATTAAATAGAGGTTCATCCGTCAATGCTCAGTAATTCATATCTTGTAGTATAATTGTGTTTCTTTTACTTCTGGCATATTCATATTTCAAGGGGGTTAATTTTTATTAACTTTTTATAATTAAAAAAAAAAAACTGATTACAAAACAGACGTCAGTGTTTTTATTATGTGAAGATCAGATTAAAATACCCTTGAAAGCTTGTTGCCATAAATTCATACTTTATTTTTATTTGATAATTTTTTTTGGATATATGCCTATTGATTTTGTTTTGTCCCATACAAAATAATAATAATAAAGAATTATTACATGTATAATACTAATCTGAACAAAAATGAAATAAATGAAAAAAGTGAAATATAAAATTATTTCTGTCTTTGATTGATTGATTGGATTATGGCTTTCTGAAACCATTTTATCCAAACAGAGTTGTTTTGTGAACATTCATTTATGTATTTTACTGTTTTACCATTTCCATCACCGTCGTTTCCACTATACAATGCTATAAACACGTGATTTGGGATGTGTGAGGAAAATGACTAAATTATTCTGTGACGTGTGTTACACATTCAGAATAGTGAATAATAGAACAGAGAATGGTACACTGAATCACAGCGCATTTCTCATAGACCTCAAACGAGAGTGGCTGTTTTCAAACACCTCCTTAAAGGTCCGCATGTGGTTGTGCCCCGCATCAGCTAAAATTATAAGCAATTAGAGGCTCTTTTCTCACTTGGGTCTCAAAGAGCTTGTGCAAGTGTGACAAGTGGTCTCTATAGCAATGAGCATAAAACCAGCCTGTGCGCTCAAGTACTTTCACCCATTCATCAAATGAATGGGAGAAGAGCAGAAGGAGAAGACAGGTGAATTTTGGCGTGATGTAATTTTTCAGTTGCAGTAAAGGACTCCAACCTGCCCAGTTATTACTGTTCTCTGCCTAAACCCCTTAAAATACCGCTTCCAGATTGTTTGGAGAGCACCTGGAGCCCTGTAGGTTCAGCAAATAGTTTATGGCACTGGAAGTTATTGTAGTGTGGAGGAGAGAGCGAAGCAAAGGGATTAGAAGAATATCCTCAAGCTTGAGTGGGTTATGATGAGCGGTGCGGAGCAGAGCAGATCCTTTGGGAACCAGACATTTCAGATACTTTCTGTATAAATACAGGTCTTTCTTCTTTTATTCATTTTAAATCATAAAAATATTTGTACATTCTTGTACTGTAGGTATTACTGTGATATTTTATATAGACCAGTGGCATTTCGTCCGAGGAAACAAGGAAGGCAGTGCCTCCTCAAAATATTGGGTGAGAAAAAAAAAGTGGTAGTACAAAAATTTAAAAGTGTATAAATAACTAGTTTTCTAAAGAAACATTGTCCAACAGCGACACTAGCATGTAAAGTTACAGTGGGAGTCGCCTCCCCTGAGCCCATTGAGTTTTAACAGACCCCCCCTAGGGAAGACTAATAAAAAAGTAAGTAAATAGTCAAAAATAGTTAAAAGTTAGCTATTAAAAAGAATAGCTCACACAGTTCAAAAATAAAATATATTTTTAAAATTGTTACTGCCTTGAGTTATTATTTTGGAACAAATGTAAAATGCTTAAAAACAATAACTGATACAATAAGCGCATGAAGTACTTTGCTAATTCTCATTTTGAAAACAGTTTTTAATCAAAGAGCTCATGAAATTTTATCATGAACATAGTGACATTTTGTCCATTTCTTTGTAAATTTCTGTCAATTGTCATTTCTTGAGATATATAGACATTAATTTCAGTGAAAAGATAGTCAGAAAGTCATATTGTGTAAAAAATGTAACAAAATATTTTCAAATGCAAGTGCAAGTAATCAGTCGGTGAAGTTAAGATCAACTGTATTTACAGTAATAAAGATTTCCATTCAACCATTTTATAACATATCTAGTGATCTTAACAATTGTTTTGTCTTTCCAGGCATAAGTTCTGATTGTCTGCATGTGAGTTGAAGCCGCTCTGCATCTTAAAGCATACCATATAACTGCAGTTCCTTGATGAGAACGGTTCTCTTGACATCTTCGAAGACCTTGCGGATGTTGTCGGTGTCGGTGGCACAGGTAAAGTGTTTGTAAATGCACTTTCGTACTCGATTTTCATGGTTTAAAGCTTGTTCAAGGTACAGGGCACTGATGTAGTCCATCGCGTCATTCTTGTCTCGCTTTTTGCCTGGCATCATAATAGGGTGGAGTTGGAAAACATTTGGATAAAAAAGATGAACAAAAAAGGAAATAGAAAATGTAACCAAAACAAAGGATAGAAAAGGAGGGGAAAAAAGAACAAAATATTTTAAATTTCACCTCAGAAAACAGAAAACCAGTTTATCAATGCTAAAATTAAAGGCACTTTCCATGTATAGGGTACACTTTTTGTTTTTTTAGAACTACTAGATGTTACTTATAAACTTTTTTTTATATATACATATATAACATGTTATATAACATATAACGCTTTCTACAGCATGCCTACAGCATGCAAATTAAATGATCTCTTTTTCTAAATTTTTATACAAATTGTAGTGTTAACTGCATCCATAAAGCTCAAACTTCAACCCTGTTACTCATTTTACAGTGAAAAGAAACAAGTAAAGTTTTCTTAGATTTGAGGGACATTGAATTTATGTTTATCAGTACATAAAACCTAATCCAAAAGGTTTTGTTTTTTCCCCCAATTTGATGTTTCTTTCATGTTTATCGTAAGACATAACAAAAGTTTAAAGTAAACTGTATTTATATTCTATTTAGAAAGAATTTAATAGTAACAGGGTTGCCAAATTTAGGTAACAGTTGTAACAATTGCAAATCACATAAATACAATGAAGAATCAAAATGAACAGAAAATAAACAAAATTCTAAAAAAAAATATTTTTACCTTTGGAGGTTTACAATCTATCTATCTATCTATCTATCTATCTATCTATCTATCTATCTATCTATCTATCTATCTATCTATCTATCTATCTATCTATCTATCTATCTATCTATCTTTAAATAAACCAAAAAAAAAAACATGTATTTGTATTTCTGTACTTTTATTCATGGAAAGTGTCTACGTGTAGTTGATACTTGGTGATGTTTATAAACATAAAGGCCTTAAGTTAAATTTCCAATTTTAAACATATTGCAAAACAAATGTAATCTTTCCTGACTGATTCATAGTGAACACACTAGTATTAGAAATGATGTAAAGTGTCTAATTTTAATTACAGCAGATGGATTGGATCAATTTAAATGCTTAAATGACAATTTAACAGCTAACCCAAGTTTTGCATAAATTAATACTAAATGAATCCATATATATATATATATATACATTGTGTATTAACTAATAATAGTTCTATGGTAAAGATACTATTACACTTGTTATACACAACAAACAGACCATCAAAACTACAAGAACTATTCTTATATGTGTATATATATCTCATGTATACACATCATACTGTATATATATAAACAAATTCATAGATTTGACATGAAAGTAACAGTATTATCTCCATTTTGAGCAAATATATAAGAATATTTCCTGCTATAAAATAATATAGTTCGTAAAGAAAAATGGTTCCCACTTTATATTAAGTGGCCTTAACTACGATGTACTTACATAAAATAAGTACAATGTACTTATTGTGTTCATACTGTATTGCAAAACACTTCTGCTGCTATTGAGGAGGGATACAGGTAGGTTTAGGGACAGGTTTGGTGGTATGGGTACTACAGGTTTAAGGGTGGGTTAAAGTGTAAGGGATGTCAACAGTGTAATTATGAATGTAATTACATGCAGGTATTTATTACAATATAAGTACAATGTAAAACATGTATGTACACAATAAGAACATTGTACCAAATTATTAATTTAAATGTAAGCACATAGTAGTTAAGGCCATATAACTTGATATAAAGTGGGACTGAAAAATATTTCAGATTACAAACAGTGACATTTTACTTAAAAGATTTTTCATTTAAGACCCCAACTTTTTTGTAACAATTTGGCATTCGTTTGTGTAATAAAAAAACTACTCCATGTTACAGAAAGAAAATTATGGAAGCCTGTTTCTTTCAAGGAATAAAAAGTTAATTGCAACTTTTTATTTCACAATTAAGACTTTATTTCGCACTATTGTGATATAAATAAATATAAACTTGCAATTCGAAGAAAAAAAATGTATTCTGACTTTATTTCTTGCGATTCTGAGTTTAGACCTCGCAATGTTTTTTTTTTCATTTTATTATTATTTTCTTTTTTTTGTACTTGTTTTGATTACACTTTATTTTAAGGTGTCCTTGTTACACGTTACATGTACTTGCTATTATAACAACAATAAATTATGCATAATTACACGCAAGTAACCCTAATCCTAACCCTAACCATATAGTAAGTACATGTAGTTAATTAATATTACGCAGTACTTAAATGTACAAATACACTGTAACAAGGACACCTTAAAATAAAGTGTAACCATTTTTTTTCTAGCGGTTGCGAGTTTATATCTCACAATTTTTTCGAGTTTATATTGTACAATTTCAGACTTTTATATCTCCCGATACAGTCAGAATTGTGAAATCGCAGGTTATCTTTTTTATTATTAATTATATTATCTCATTTATGTATTTATTTATTTATTTTATGCTGAGGCAGAAACAGGCTTCCAGGACTTTTTAGTCCTATTTAAAAAGAACCCCTCCGCCCTCTTGCTCTAAGTAATCGGGAAAGTCAAATATTTGGGCAGGACACAGATCAGCCAAACGTTGCTTTGTATTTCTCAGTTCATTCTTGCCAGCAGCTATAGTGTAAAATTCCTGCCACCCCCTCGAAACCAAAACACGCTGAAAATCTGCCTATTGTGTGGTGTTCCTGTGACAGTCACAGCTTCCTCATTCCTTCAGAGTGATGTCTCTTTAAGAAGGTGACTTGCAATTATCAAGTTTGAAGAAAGTGTCATACTGTAAGAATCTGATGTTTTAATCCACCAAAATGACAAAAAAGTAGGAATATAGGAATAGGTGGAGCAAAAGACAAAGAAATGGAAGGCTGCATAGAGGTGGCACAAGGAAAAACAATTCAAGCCATCAATTTGCGCGTCCCTCCAAGCTGAGTTTATTAGGTTGGCAGAAGCAATACGTAATCCTCAGAGCACTCCATACTCCTGCAGAGACTTGATAAGGACAGTGTCTTTCACGTCATTGAAAACCTTCCGGATGTTACTGGTGTCCGTGGCGCAGGTGAAGTGAGGGTAGATGTTTTTGCACTCCTTTGTCTCAGCACTCACGGCCCTCTGTTTATACATATTGCGAATGAAGTCCATGGCGTCTTGCGTGTCCCGCCGTTTGCCTGAGGGTGGCACCAAACCACAGAGGAGGGGAGGAGTTAGTACAAGCTTGGAAGGTAAGAGCGATTGAACTGGGAGGAGCACATGCAAATTATAGAGTGAAAGTGGCGTGACATGTGGCCAAGTATGGTGATCAATACTCGGAATATGTGCTCTGCATTTAACCCATCCAAAGTGCACACACACAGCAGTGAACACACACACACACACACCGAGAACACACACCCGGAGCAGTAGCAATAACCGGAGGCAGGACCAATAAAGTAAGCCGAGAGAAAGAATCTAAGCAAACATTTTTAAAATCACTATTAAGAGCTTCTTTTAATATTTAACCCTTTTAGAGCTCAAAGTTCGTAGCAGTTTCATTGGGTTAATGTTGTATTAAAGGGACAGATCATCATCTACTGAGCCTGTCTGACTGACTTTCATTTGTAAAACACAAATGGAGATATTTAGCAGAATGTTCACGCAACTCTTTTCCAGACAAGAATGGGTTTATTTAATCAAAAATAGCTTGATTATTTCTACATTTATTTGTTTAGTAAAAATTATTGCAGGTTAAAATAGCAGCCATTTTTCGGGTCTTCAGGGTCACATGATCCTTCAGAAATGATTCTAATATGCTGATTATGCAGAGTAAGAAACATTTCTTATGATCTTCAATGTTGAACACTGTTGTGCCGCTTCATATTTAAAGTATATGTGATGCTTGATACATAAACTGTGATTCTTTGATGAATAGAAAGTTTAAAGAACAGCATTTTGTGAAATAGAAATCTTTTGTAATATTATAAATGTCTTTGCTATCAATTCCAAACAATTTAACGCATCTGTGTTGAATAGAAATATTAACTTCTTTTTTTAAATCATACCTCTCAATACTTTTGAATGGTAACACTGAAAACTCAATGGCTGCTAAAAATTCACAAGAAAATAAAATGTCATTTTAAAATATTTTAAAAGCAGGTGTTTTAAATTGTAATAAAATTTCAACATTTTCCTGTTTTTACTGTATTTTCATCAAATAAATGCAGCCTTGGTGAACATAAGAGATTATTGCATTATTCCAAACTTTTGACAAGTTATTGAAGCCTGTTTCCGCCACTGAATAAAAAACTCACAATTCGAACCTTTTTCCTAGGATTGTGTGACATAAATACTACTTCAATGGAATGGTACGAAACTTGGTGACTTTTATAGCAGTGGCTATGTGACCACAAAAAATAAATAAATAAATAAATAAATAAATAAATAAATAAATAAATAAATCGTGGACTATTATTTTCAATGGGAAAAAATTGATCATAATTATTGCATAAATATTAATTAGTACCATGAAATTCTCTCAAAATACAAAATAAAAAATAAAAAATATTATATTGATTTTACTGAAAAAAAAAAAAAAAGTTACATTTCGGGTGTTCGGTCAGTTTTGACAGCGAACAAGACAAGTTTGACCCCCAAATGAACAATACCAGAGGGTTAAGCAGCAAATCAGCATATTAGAAAGATTTCTGAAGGACAATGTGACGCTGAAGACTAACGATGCTGAAAATTCAGCTTTACATCACAGGATTAAATTGAATTTTTAAATATTTCACAATAGAATTTTTCTTTTTAGGTGTACTGTCTCTTTAAATTTAACCATAACAGGCTTTCTATCTTTAAATCTCAAAGATGGAGCTACTCCTATCAGATAGTCTGTTTAACACTCTTTTTCAGCCTGTAAATGCACGGAATTGACTATTTTTTGGTTGCCGTTGGTAACTGGGGTAGAGGGCGAGAGATCTAAAGCGATCAAACTGGGGCAATTTCCTCGAATACTGCCTCCATATCAGCTCTAAGAAACTAATATCTGTCCTACACCATCTGCTGTGAAGAAAAACCTGTTCCAACTGCATTGTCAATTCTGTTTCCTAGCCAGCCTGATATTCTCATCCCATAATATTTGTTTTTAAGAGGCATGGCAGGTTGGGGCTGATTTACACAAATACTTATTTCCATACCGTCAAACCCTCCGAAGTAAGTTTTTAGGTCTGACGTCTTGATCTTTTCCTCCAGGATGTCCATCTTGTTTAGGAAGAGGATGATAGAGGCACTGGCGAACCACGGCGAGTGGATGGTGGTGTAGAAGAGCGACAAGCTCTCTTTCATGCGGTTCTGGAGCCGGAGAGAGCAAGCATTCACAGCAGAAGTTAATTAAATGAGAGAGACAAGAGATTACACAATTTATCAGAGCTGCATGGGAAGAGAACAGGAAGGAGCATTTCAGGGAAGGTGCAAACAAACGTGAAACAATAGAATGTGAATCTGTCAAGAAATGTCTGGCTCGTGTTTCACCTCAATGTCAAAAAACGAAAAGAAAAGAAAAAGGGTTTTGCATTAATAAAATTAAGCCTATTTAAGGACCATTGAGATGTTTTTCATTGTGTCATTATTTTCATGATAATTAAAATCTGTCAGTAGCCCTTTTTAATATGAAAAAAAAGTGTTTGGTATTTGTTGTAGTGAATTTAATTCATGCTTGTTTAATATTATGTAAATAATGATTATGTCATTTATTAAATTAGTACACTAATGTAATAAAAAAATAATTGTAACTATCATACTGAATTTTATTTTAAGCTTTTATGTAAAAAAAAAGCATGAATAGATTATTTTTATTGCTGAACAAGCATTATTTTATTATTAATTATATACTATTATATTATTAATATCTTAAATGAGCTTTTATTATTATATTTTATATTTCGTTTTATTTTCATTTTTAATTTAAAGTGAATTTTTAATTTCTGTTTTCTTTAATTAGTTTTTGTTATATATATATATATATATATATATATATATATATATATGTTGCTGTCCATCAATTAAAAAAATGAATAAATCACATTTTTTCTGAAATCAATCGCGATTAATAATTTAAATATACATTTATATTGCAATAATTTCACATTCAATCTTCAAATTAATGTAGAAACAACATAACATAACATATTTTTTTCCTAATATTTAACCATTGACTGTAGCCCTTCAACATTACATTATAATATTTTAATAAACAATATTTAATATCTCAAAAATAACTTAAGTGAACTTAAAACAATCTTCACATAAACCCATTATAATAAATGTCATATTTACCTGTGCCCTTCAGCAAGTAGTAAAATATACAGAAATTGAATAAAGTTATTAAACTTAAAATTCTAAATTAAATATAGATGAATCCTTAAAGCTACAAAAGTTATTGATTTCCTTCTTTTTTTTTTTTTTTTGTTCTTTGATTAACAGACATCACAGCAGCTGGGTTATTAGCTTATTTAGCTGCTATAATTATATAATAGAATAAATGTATTTTTATCATTTGGATACTATTTATTTTAATTAACATTTTAGTTAGTAATTAGTTTTCGTTATTGATCTTAAAAACAGGCTTTACATCTTTGTGCAAATTAGAAACGTGCACATTTCTATTTGTCTTTGGGTTGCGGTGAAATATGCCTCAGTACTGATCCAGACCTAACATATACTGATCAAAGCAATCGATTAGGACAAGAGAGATTCAGACAGACTGGGGCGAAGGAGACGCTCACCTCCTTGTTATTCTCCTCCAGCACCTGGTCGTACTCACTGAGGGAGGCTAAAAATATGAGGGATGTCACATTCTCAAAGCAATGGATCCATTTCCGCCTCTCAGACTTCTGGCCACCCACATCCACAATCCTTCAGAAAAAAAAAAAAGTGGTAAGACCGAGATTAAATTCTGTTGTTTATTCTTGAAACTTTCTGTTTAAACCAAAAACATTAAACGCTAACCGTCAACCCCTATCATTTGTTCCTACTTCCCTGCTGTCATATATCAAACATGTCTACCTCAAAATATACAGGATTGCATCAGGTATTCGACTCACATCATCTTTCTTTATAAAAATGTTTTTACGTTTTCTGAATAAAATATGAGTGCAAGCAAGGCTTGGAAGTTTGTCCATGTGTTGCTATATGTAGTTGCTAAGGTGTTCCTAGTGATTTTTAGTTTTCTAGGTAGTTGCCAGGCAGAAATTAAATCTTATTACCAAGCACCACTTTTCTGACACCAGGGGTTCGAGGACCCCTGGATGTTTGTGAGTGAACTGCAGGGGGTTTACCGGAATTCACCCAAAAAAATGAAATTTTGCTGAAAATGTACTCTCACACAGGTCATCCAAGATGAGTTTGTTTCTTCATCAGTTTTAGAGAAATTCAGGATTACATCACTTGCTCATCAGTGGATCCTCTTACAGTGAATGGGTGCCGTCAGAATGAGAGTCCAAACAGCTGATAAAAACATCACAATAATCCACACGACTCCAGTCCATCAATTAACATATTGTGAAGTGAAAAACTGTATGTTTTAAGAGACAAATCCATCATTAAGGCGTTTTAACTTTAAACCTTCGCTTCTGGCCAAAATATGAGTCCACAATCCATAATAACACTTCCTCTAGTGAAAAGGACCATCCTCCTGTTTTCATATCACATTAAAATCTAATATTTTTTTGACATATTTGTTACTCACATGTTTGTTTTTAACTGTTTTGGACTGTTTTCACTTGTAAACGGTTCTTGATATGTGCATATTTCTCTCCTGTTTCGGATGAGATGACTTTTTCCACTGGTTTAAGCGTTATTATGGATTATGGCCAAAAGTGACGGTTTAAACACCTTTAATGATGGATTTGTTTCTTTCAAACAATCAGCTTTTTTCTTAACAGGATGTTAACTGATGGACTGGAGTGGTGTGGATTACTTGTGGATTATTATGATGTTTTTATCAGCTGTTTGGACTCTCATTCTGACGGCACCCATTCACTGGTGAGCACGTGATGTAATGTTATATTTCTTCAAATCAGTTCTGATGAAGAAACAAACTCATCTACATCTTGGATGGCCTGAGAGTGAGCAAATTTTAGGAAAAAATTTAAATTAAAAAATTAATATTTTAATTCAATAAAATATGTCCATTACGGTACCTGAGGGTGATTTTCTCCACACTGAAGGAGTAGTCATTGATTCCCGTGGTGGGGAATCGGACTCGGAGCACATCCTGGGCTGTGGGGATGAAGTCTGGGGCCGCAATACGGTCCAAATTTGTCATATAGCTAAAAAAAAATATCCAACATACTTCAGTGTAACATTTCAGAACTGTGTGAGTGTGATAAAGTGCCATGATGTTTGCCTTTTGCTTTATTGCTGTTTGCGCTTTAGATGGCAGTTTAATTAAATGTCCTGGTTTGTTTGTGTTTCTTATCATGGCCAGGTTTGTAGAACTGAAAACACGATCAGGGAAGCAGGAGTGAATGAGAAGGACATGCAAAACTGTGTAAAGGAGTGATTAGGTAACGATTAACAAGAACACGCTGATGTACTTCACAGGAAATGTGCTTAACAATAAGCAGCACTGCCTTAATTCAAGGCTTCAAGTGAGCATCAACCGCATTAAAACAAAAACACACAATTATTATTCATCTTATAACAACTGAAAAGTGAAAATGTGTTAATAATATATGACTAAAATAAAAGACTCCATATCAGTTGTCAAAGAAGAGAACAGAAAGAAAACATTAATATTTGATGCAACCGAATGGTTTACTGAAATACTGACTTGTTTGGACTTGCATGCTTGCCTAAAGATACAGCTGTATTGCCCTCCAATGGTGCTATGTGGATCTGCACAAACCATTTTGGGGGTTTTATCATAAACATTATATACATAAACATTTGACAAAAAATGAACTGCTAAAATTCTTGCTAGCATGATTATATTAGTATTAATAATATATGTTAGCATTGATGTAATAACACTCATTTTAATATGTTAGAAATATATTTGTTAATATTATTAATGTAGTTATATAACTAATTCTAATACTAATCATATAAGATTTAATAAATATCATAATATGATATTACAACTAAATTAGATAACAAAATTATATAATAGATAACATCTATAAATAATATAAATACATAATTATGTTCTAATTATAAAATATAAATAGAAGTACATTTCATTAAATATATATTTTTTATATATAAAATATATACATTATTATTATATAAATAAATATTTATTATTTATTAGAATAAATATAATTTTATTTATTCATTCATGCAATATAAGAAATTATTATTAATAATATAGTATATTAATAAACATTAGTTAGTATTATAATTGTAATTATGAAAATCTTAATTATTATGTAATAATATTTAAGATGTACACCTTAGTTATTAATACTAATAATTAGGTCTTGCAATTTTCTGCAATTTCGCTGTTCATATTATTAACGTAATTATATAAATGTAATTCTAATACTGATCATTTTAGATTTAATAAATTAATATCATAATATAGCATTACAAATAAATTTGTTTATATTTTAGATATTGTCATTCTAATTCTAAGAAAATAGATGCTTCAAATACTAAATTCAACAGAAATGTAATAAATAATAAATATTCATTTCAACTTCTTGTATTATTCTGCTGTCTCTCAAATGAATATATCTTGGCCACATATATTTATTTATATATTATGTTTTCATGTAATAAGCATGCTAATATACAGTCTAATATACAGTAACTGGTCATTATTGTAAAATCAGCCCCTTTAGAATGATATAAGGCTTCGCGTCACCCCATTCAAGTTTATTTTTTGATACATATACTCACTAATCTGTGGAGTCCAGAAGCTGGTACTCTCTACGACGACTGTAACAGGCCTTGATACCTTCATCAGCCCAAAGTCGGCGGATAGCGTCCACATACATTCTGTCCAAATGTGCCATCTGACGGATCTCCACTTCCTGAAACTGTTTCCCATACATCTATGGACATCAATGGCAACACATGAGGCTTGTTTATATAAATATTGTGTGGATGCTTTCTGTATTTCTGCTCTATTTGAAAGGACTGCTTTACATAAAGGTTGATAATTTGTATATTTAACACACACACACACACACACACACACACACACACACACACACACACACACACACACATGTTGGTTTTACTATACTTCTGAGGACTTTCATACACTTCTATTGTTTTCATACTGACCTAACAATATTTTCTATTGCCCTACACCAACCCTACCCCTAAACCTACCCCTTACAGAAACCTTTTTGCATTTTTACATTTTGAGATAAACTTCATTCAGAATTTTTAATAATTTATTTCCCTTGTGAGGACCGGCCAAATGTCCTCACAAGTCAAAAATGTCAAGTTTTACTATCCTTGTGGGGACATCTGGTCCTCACAAGTATAGCAAAACACGCCCACACACACACACACACACACACACACACACACATATATATATTTGTGAAATAATTATAAAAACATACTAATTATATCAAATTTGTAATGCAAGAACCTTTATAGAGTATATCAATTTAAAAATTTAATTTAATTTTTTAAATTACATAATTAAGAAAGTTCGTTTTTGGTCAAATTTTGCAATCGTTAATTTGATTGAACCACCCTGCCCATACAAATTGATCTCCACCCGGTGTGTGAAACAGGTAGTACTTGCTTGTGTAAATTGTGCTATCAATGGGCGTTTCAAAGGACTGTTGTGCACTTAATTTTCAGAGTTTTTCTGTGGCAGGTCACCTCGTTTTGCGGGTTAGCATAGGGAATCTTTAGGGTGTTCATGGCCACTGTCAGAGCCTTCATGGCTGTGAAGATATTCTGGAAAACCAGTTTAGTGTAGCCACGCCTGTCTTCTTCAGAAAAGCCCTTGCCGTGAATAATCCTCATCTGCTTGATAAAAGTCGTCTTCCCACTTTCTCCGGTGCCTGAAATCCACAATAATAATAAAAAAAAATTACATGAAGCAGAAAAGGGATGTCAAATATTAGTTCTGAAACCAGGTCATGGAATGACAAAAATGGAGAACCGAAAAGGAATGCAACATGCACATGATAACATTTGAGGATTTTTTTCACACACAAAGGAATGTTATCTGTCCTGTTAACGGAGAATCCACAAAGCGAGATGTTTTAATCGTGTTTAGACTGACAGCTGGAGACTGTCAGAAAGTATGCAGTTGGACGTGTTTGGATGCCTTTAAACTGAGGTGTCCTGCACCATAGGGGGACTTTCTTGGCTGTGAAGTCTACAACTATTGTTTGGGTTTAAGCGATTTAATCAGACAAGCGTTAACCAGTTATCAGTGACTTAGGCTGTTCTCGCCGTTTCTCAAACGGCAAATATTTGATGCGCAAACAATCACACATCACATGAGATCAAATCAGTGTGAGCAGTTTTCACCCACTCCATTATCACAACGAGCAGGAATAAAAAAAAAAAAGTCAAGCATGCCCTGATCACTTCATCTCTCAAGAATGTGTCCCTCAAGATGTCGTGTGATAAAGAGATTATAGTATCTATCTACATGTAGGAGCTACAACAATAATGGGTAGGTAATGTGACATGTCAAGCAGTTAAAACACCTCAACATCGTCCCTCAATTTAACATGCCACAACAATAATCTGTCATTCTGGTTTGCTGACAACAGTCATAGCTTCAACAGTAATGCGAAAAAAGTAAATAAATAAATAATACACACACACACATACACACACACACACACACACATACATACATATATATATATATATATATATATATATATTAATGCTGTCAAATGATTAATCGCGATTAATCGCATCCAAAATAAAAGTTATTGTTTACGTATTACATGTGTGAGTACTGTGTATGTTTATTATGTATATATAAATACACACACACACATGCCTGGATATATTTAAGAAAAATATGTTATGTTTACATAATAAATACATTTATATAAAATATAAGTTATATTAATATAAGTATATACATGTAAATACATGTATATATTTTCAAAATATATACTGTATGTGTGTGTATTTAATATACACAGAACACACATATAATTACATACACAAAAACTTTTATTTTGGATGCGATTAATCGTTTGACAGCACTAATATATATATATATATAAATACACACACACACACACACACACACACACACACACACACACACATATATATATATATAGTTTTCAAAATGCATACTTTGATTTTAATGCCACGGTAAGAACATGCATAAACAAGTAGGCTATTTTCCACATAATGGTTCACTCCCTTCACAGTTAAGATGACTCAGAGATGCACTTAGCCTATTTAAAGATCTCAGCTCCTCAGGTGATGTCTTCGGTGTCCATATTTGTGTTTCTAAGAGTGTTTAAATATCTAAACACTTTAATGGACATATCTCACCTAATAGAAGCACTTTGATTTCTCTGCGTTCTCGTTTCTTCTGATCTGCAAGGATTTTTTTGATTTCGTTGTGTATGGCGATGGCGTTCTTCTCATCATCAGACAAGCAACAGATGCAAGTCCTGTAGCACCATCTCCAACAGCTCCCCATCTCCTCTACAGGACAAAAATAACTCTTAAACTTTCTGAAGAGGCATAAAGACACAAATAACCCATTTAATGTAGCTTAAGAAAATTAGGTCTATAGGATAACCAGCATATGAATAGGCTATAGAAAGTATACAATAGTGATGTTGTTTTGAGTCGAAACCTTTTAATGAATCAATTGAACCGGTTCACACAACAATTTGTATCTATCCGAGAGGTTCTTCAGTGCAAAAATAATGTCGAAATATTATAACAAATTGTTTTTAGGTAGCCTACAAATATATTTTGATTCCAGAGCCATGTTGGCTGCAACAAACTGAACTGAGACACGAACTATGCGAAAAAGTTTTTTGCGTTGTGACATAAAAGTGTCTCAGAATAGTTTTCGAACCGTTCGAAAGAACCGATTCGCAGAAATGAACCGAACTTCCATCATAAGTAGGTTATATAGCTAGCTACCCTCAAATGTATAAAATTCCATTCCAACATATAGGATAAACGCATGCGTATGATAGACTATTCAGGGGAAACCAACTTTTGTGTAATTTTAATAGGCTATCTACTGAAAACTCTATTTTAAACACATTTCACAATCTTGGACTTCCCCTAAGAAGAAAAAGAAGAAACCTAATACTAATTGCAGGTGCGCAGTGGCTTTTATTATAGCCAACCTATAAAGACAGAAATAAGCCCAAATTACAGCACAAACGCGATGAATCACTTACCTGCATTCGTCGACACACCTGTACGGAGTCAGTAATGCCTTTACGAAACACGATCCATTATTCTCCCTGAGCCGAACTGGGTTTGAACCAACTTCTTTGTCTTGAAGAAGTTTTTCTCAAAAGCTTCTCCCCCCAAAAATCCTAATTCTTCTGTAAGCGTCACATGATTTTTCCTCCTTGGCTTCTTCAGACGGGTCTACCTGCAATTCAGGAAAGTCCTTCTTGAACGCAGATTGTCACTATGAATATGGGCTGTCTCAAAATCTAGTCAGCTGTCTACTTAGCGGCTTGGGCATCTTAGGGGGCGCGTTCTTGTGTTTAAAAGCTGCTAGACGGAGTGAAGCGGAGTAGAACGCAAGGGTCTCGAGGTGAGTTTTCTCGAGTTTTTAGTTTGACGCGAAACGCTGGAGACGCGACGCAAGCTCCGTGTGACGCATGCGTACATAAACCGAAATTCATACCGAGAAGAACGCGCCCGATGTGAACGCCCCCCTAAGGATGTGCTAGTCAGCATTTTTTCGCATCATATCTCCCAAAAATGCCGTTTAGGTAGACAGCTTACTGTTTTGAAAAACATCTGTTTGTCAGTGGAATGCGCCCTAAAGTGACTTTAAACCTTTAAAAGCTGTTTATAATCAACTAATATTGACAGTGAATGGAATTTACAGTACTTGCCAAGACTGACCTAAGCAGATGAGTGTGGATTATTAATTTTGAGTAACAAATTGAAGAAAAACATCCAGTTTCAGGCAGAAAAGTACAAAACCTGTTTTAGAAGTTACAAGTGGTGTTAACTTCTTGAATAGCTGTGCAGGTATTTGACACTCCTCTCTCTCGGGCTCTGGAAGTTAGTCCTTTGTCTTCGTAGGCAGAACCGGTTTATCAGGCCTTTCACGGTGTTGTGAGATATTGAGATTGCCTATAGTCCACATATTACCATGGGAACCAGGTAAGTAAGTCAAAGTCCTGGAGAAAGACGATGATTTTTAAACATGTTTTAGGAGAATCAACCAAACTGGAATATAATTGTGATATCAACACACCTCCCACGATAACCTATTCATAGTTTTTTGTCACATGGCTCAAAGACCTGGAGGGAAGAATAGAACTGCAGCATCTGTTTCCAAACCACAAATATTTAGATAACCCCTCTCTCTTTAAAAAAAAAAAAAAAAAAAAAAAAATTATATGTATATATATATATATATATATATATATATATATATATAATGGTTTTCTCTGGGAAAACACTACGCAATTAATATTCTGGGTTCATCTGCTTGCCTGTACAAAATGTGTATCATCAGTAAGGTTTGTGGTCCGTTAATTTGGTCTGTTAATATCACTTTCTTAATATATTATATATATATATATATATATATATAGGTAGCTTATATAAATGAATGAATGATTCATTTACATAAACAAACAAACAAAAAACATATCATGAGATGAGAGTATAAAAATTGCAAGAGCAACGTAGTCATACAATAATTCATAAAAGTGAAGATTTGTAGGTTCTGACAGTAACTAATAGGCCTACACTGAAAAAAAAAACAGAAGTTGCAGAAATTGCAAGTACATTTCACAATAATTACAAATAAACTAAAGTAACTCTCTAAATTAAACGTGACATTTTGAAATAGGAAGATTGGAACAGTATTTTCTTTTAAAAACATGCTCCAATAACCTAAGCTGCTGTAGAGGTACATTAAAAAAAATAATGAAACGCAGAAATTAATAAATAAAATTCATAACTCGTCAATGATGCTTCGCTGAATTAGAAAATCCAAACAAACAAAAAATGTTATGGGCAACTGATTCAAATGGAAGAGGCTACTTGATGGAAAATGACAGCTATTGCTTTCACTTATGCAAGGCAAGTAGAATCAAAGCAAACTTTAGAGTAAATTTGGCTTCTTGGTGCCCTGCAAAGGTCAACATGTTAATGCATTCAGTTTCATCTCAATATAATATGCTGTAATATCATACCGCAATAATAGTCCAGAGGTGAAATTACCAATGTTCATTTCACTTCCAGGATGAGGAGGACATGTTTTGGAGGGAATCGCCATCTGTCATGAAGGTCGTTGTGGAATTGCTGTTCGCTCCAAATGCAAATGCTAAATTGTTTCTTGGCAGGGCTCATACTCTGTTGAACACGCAAAATGCAGCACAATAAAGATGTAGATCCAGGCATACAAGGATTATTTAGCTTTGATATTAAAATTATTCAAATATTTTGGATTTGTTGAACTGCTTTAAATTGCACATAAATTGAAGCATGTGCAGATTTACAAGATTATGTTGGCTATGACTCTTCATTGCTTTTGTTCATGACCTATTTTCAGTGGAAAATGTGTGTATCCTCTGTTTTTGCGTTATAGATTTAAATGGTCATGAGATGTTGTGGCTTTTTGGTTACAAGAAGACACTGGGCCCTTATTGCCCTAAAGAATAGATGATGTTCTGTTAATTCTGTTGACTGGTCCAGTGTTAACTGGTGCTACATCTCAAGCAGCACATCTCAAAATTGATTGAGCAACAGTTTGTGCATTTATGGTAGGGATTTTCCAGTCGTTCTTTCTGAAGGTTATACACTGTTATGCCAGTAGATGGCAACAAGTGACTGCATTTAGGCTACATTTAATGAACCGATTCTTTCAAAACATTCATTCAGGAACAGAATTCATTCACTCAGCTGATTCAAAAATACATGCTGTATCTGAAAATATCTCCTATAAACTCATTCACTGTTCCCTATATTACTCCACTAATGTAGTCCACTGAAAGTTAATGAAAGCAGGTGAGTGAATTCGGACACTGAGTGCACCAGAAAAGTTGCAGTCTTGCAGACGCCATATTCTG
Organism: Acrossocheilus fasciatus; assembly: GCA_036784905.1. Lineage (NCBI taxonomy): Eukaryota > Metazoa > Chordata > Actinopteri > Cypriniformes > Cyprinidae > Acrossocheilus > Acrossocheilus fasciatus. The sequence goes on along the minus strand of CM071959.1, from coordinate 19,455,996 downwards.
GCAAGACTGCGGGAATTCATTCTGCCCTCACAAAAATCACACTTCCTCACGGTTTTGGACACCTGAGAATGCGTGCACGCATGTGACAGGAAGTTCTGTCCCAGGTTGGAAAATCGCCAAACCAGTGTAGGTTAAATTAAGATAGTACATATAATTTTGGTAGTAAAACCTAGTGTTGCACATTTTATTGGCACAGAGATGAGTGTGTGCATTTTGTAAAATATTTACAACTGCTTTTTATCACTTCATTAGAAACACAATTAAATAATGTTGACCGTTACATAGGGACTACTGAACAGACATTTGGAAGTTTATGTGTAAATAAAGCACTATAAAAGCATTTTTACAACACTATTGTAAGAGTATCCCATCGGGTAATTAAAAGTCGTATCCACACTTGTCTTAATGTGCACTTGGAACACTTGGGCCAAATTCTAGAAATAAATAATGTAATTAGACTACTGTCAAGTGCAAAGACCACAGGTGTGGGGACTGGGACAGGCCCATGGTGTCGGACACCACTACAAATGGCAGTCCCCTAATATAGTGCATTCTGTATAAGTTTTTAGGCATCTGAATATGCATACTTCTTTAGATAGGTGAAAAACAGCATGTGAAAATGCTAGTATGTCTGAATTTATAGTATTCATGAAACAACAGACGAAAAGTACCTGAAGGACCTACTACCTCCGTCGAAGATTCTGAAGAGTGCATCCAGTGGACACTTTACTATCCCATGAGTCCACAGGAAAGGATTTGTGCGTAGCAGTGAAACAAAGCGACTAAAGCTGGTAGGTCCCATGACCAAGACAACATGGCAAATGTAGTACATCCAAATTGCATGCATACTGCACACATGCACAATACATAGAACATACTTTTTTAGGGGTTGAGGAGGGGTTGTAGTTTCTTCATTATTTAAATGTTTACTACATGACTCAAGGTCTGTTATCATTACTATCAACCTCTTACACTATTTCCTTGTTGTTGGTGCTTGTTACAACAAAAAATGCATAGTAAAACCACAGCCGAGATGAATTCTGACACACTACTACACAGTGTAGTGAACAATGGCTCAGTCATCAGTTGGCCAGTGCTACTGTTTGTGGCATCCTAGTTTGCTGTATGGAGACGCCGTCTGACAAACAATGACACTTCACTTGACAGGTCTGTCTCAGGATGCATCTTTAACACAACAGTTCTCTTTTTGTGGTATGCCTACCTTCCCTCTTGGTCTTAGTGAGAAATTCACAGTTACAAACTTACTACTTAATTTAATGTTGAATTATACAGTATAGCTAAATATGAATGGCTTTATATTTTTAAGGGGAAGCTTAAATTAGTAGTTAATTTGAGATGTTAAAATCACACCAAAATCTGAATTTAATTGCATTAAATAACAAATTGATGCAAAACCAAAACGGTTTTCTGAGCCATGGTTTTAATTATAAAAACTGATGTCACAGTGCAGTGATTTTTACTGGGTGTAAATTTGTAAATTTAAAATATAAAATGTAAATTTTTCACATGTAAATATAGGTTAGTTATTATGAACATGAAAACTAACCCATATGGTCAGTTATAAATACTGATAAAAAATAATTTAGTTTGGCTGCGAATGTGTCTCCATAAAATATTAGTGTTTCTGAATGTACATGGATTGGCATTGGGATCAATACAGTCTGATGCCGAGTGCCATGAAGGTGCGTCTGGGGCTCATTAGAACATTCCAAAGTCTTCTAAGGCCTTGACGAGGACGGTGTCCTTCACGTCTGTGAAGACTGTCCGGATGTTTTTGGTGTCTGTGGCGCAAGTGAAGTGACAGTAGATGCATTTGGAGCTGTTTGTCTCAAAGGAAACTGCTTTTTGTATATATAAATTTTTGATGAAGTTCATGGCATCTTGAATGTCCCGACGTTTTCCTGAAGGTGGCACCCAACCACAGAGGAAAGAAAAGGAATGGAAGAGCGAATCAGATATGTCAAGCAAAAGATCACACATATAATTCTGCCTTACACTTAATTTAATGTGCTCCAAACTACCGTTAAATCCAGGAAAGTATGTTTTCAGGTCTGAGAACTGAATTTTCTCGGCCAGGATGTCCTTTTTGTTTAGGAAGAGAATGATGGAGGAGTTAGCAAACCACGTTGAGTGGATGGTCGTGTAGAACAGTGACAAACTCTCTTCCATACGGTTCTGGAGCCAAATAGAGCAAAAGTACACAGATCAACAGATTTATCATTACACAGGAAGGACTGTAGACATATGAGGAGAGAGGCAGAAACGTACATCCTTGTTATTCTCCTCCAGAAGTTGGTCGTACTCGCTGAGGGAGGCGAGAAATATGAGAGACATTACATTTTCAAAGCAATGAATCCACTTCCTTCTCTGTCCTCTCTGACCTCCAACATCTACAATCCTGAAAAGACAGACAGACCAGAAATCAAGTTCAGTCTTCTCAACCAGTTTTCTATTTGATCTGCTGTGGTGGATTTGCATCCCAGATTTGTCCCTAAAATTGTTTCCTTCTTCCTTTTGGTCACATTTCTTCTAAATCAGATAGTGGCTCACCTTGATTTCCTTGAGCATTTGGTCTTGTCTGCATAATTAACTCATTTGCCTGAGGTTCCTTGTAAGTTATGTAAACAACAAATCACATGCAATGCACTTCAGGCTATGATGCTATCATTAGTTAAAGGGACAATTGACCCAAAAATGAATTAAATAACCCTTATATTGTTCCAAACCTTTACTACTTTCTTTCTTCTGAGAAAGAAGAAAAGATTTTCTGAGGAATTTCTATAATTTCCATTTAAAATAAAAGTCAATGAGGTCCAAAACATCATGTTATGTGGTAAGAACATTTATCAAAAGAGGATAAGTGGCCACAGATATAGATTTTTCACGTCAAAACTAAAGCATACTTTGGGGCATCAAAGTTATGTAACTGTAATTATTGTAAATTAATGTAAACAGCTGGAAATGAAGGATGTGTTCATGCATCATGGTTCTGTCATGAACACGCGTAAAATTCTGACATGGACGAGAAGAAATTGTTAAATAAAGTTATTTTTGTTTTCTTTGCGCACAAAAAGTATTCTTGTAGCTTCATAAAATTACAGTTGAACTACTGATGTTACATGGTCTATTTTAACGACGTCTTTACTACCTTTCTGGGCCTTGAATGTGTCAGTTGCATTGCTGTCTATGGACGGTCAGAAAGCTCTCAGATTTCATCCAAAATATCTTAATTTGTGTTCTGACGATGAACGAAGGTCTTGTGGGTTTGGAACGACATGAGGGTAAGTTTGTGAGTAACTAATGACAGAATTTTCAGTTTTAGGTGATCTATCCCTTTAAGGGGGGCTTGATTGTTCATTGCTGTACCTGAGAGTTATCTTCTCCAAAGTAAAGCAATGGTCTATGATGCCGGTAGTGGGAAATCGGACTTGAAGAACATCTTGAGGTGAAGGAATGTAGCCTTGAGCTGCGATGCGGTCCAAGTTATCAATAAAGCTTAAAAAAACACATAATTTAAACACTTTGATTGAAAATCCATGTGCCGTAGAATTCCTTATGAAGACCTTATTTGCATAATTATTTGCATAACATTTGTTGCATGAATTTGTCAGCGTTTTCAGGAAAAGAGAAGAGGAAATAGACAAAGATGCAGGTAGTCAGGGAAAGACAGGAACTGTGTTAAACACACTTACTATTTAGTTGAGTCTAGCAGCTGATACTCTCTGCGCCGACTGTAACAAATCTTTAAGCCTCTGTCTGCCCATAGATGATGAATAGCCTCTACATAACTTCGCTGCAGCTGAGTTATCTGATGTATGTCCATATCCTGGAACCACTGGGCATAAATCTATGGATATTACAGACTTAATGAGACTGACAATACATTACAGTATGGGAGCCAGTCTTTCTTAAATTGATGCAAACATACAGATAAAAATGATGTTGATTTTTCATTATGCATGCAAAAAATTATTACAGTTCATATTTTTCGATATACTTTATATTGATCCATAATAAAACTATGATAATATGACTGTTGATATAAAATGATCCTCATTAAAAACACACTTGGCTTCTTGATCACCTCGTTCTGAGAGTTGGAGTAGGGAATCCTCAGCGTTTTCATGGCGTCTGTCATTGCACACATAGATGTGAAGATATTCTGAAAAACCAGTTTAGTGTAGCTGCGCCTCTCATCTTCCGAGTATCCGCTTCCATGAATGATTTTCATCTGCTTCATAAACGTTGTCTTTCCGCTTTCTCCTGTGCCTAAATGAAAGCAAAAGTATCATGCTTCAACATTAGAGACCTGCAAACAGGAAAACTGGAAAAAAAATAAATAAAAAGAAATTTGCATACTAATAGTACTTTACTAAATTTTGCACTGCTCTGAAATAGTCATTTGCCATTGTGCTCAGCAGTGTTTGGGAAAGTTACTTTTAAAAGTAATGCATTACAATTTTGCGTTACTCCCTGAAAAAGTAACTAATCACGTTACTTAATGCGATTAGTAATGCATTATGTTACTTTTGCGTTACTTTTTTAATCTGGGCATGGCTTGCTTCTTTGTTTTTAATATAAAAAAATTCTAATGTAAAAGCCCTTTTGCACCATAAGTGAAATGAATTCATATCAGGCTGAAAGAAAATTACATTCATGCAGGAGAAGATCACTCTTCAGCTATAAAAAAACAAACAAAAAAAACCCACAAATGTTAGTTTATCTAAAGTAATTTTTGCTTATTGGTATGGTTGAATTGCATCATCGAAGGTCAGCAGCAAAGACAGATTAATAAATGGGATTAAATGCATAAAGGATTTTTATTATTTAACCTATTTAATTATTGCAGGTTTGCGCCATATTCTGAGTTTGCATTTCACTGTTTTTATTCATTTTGAGGAATCCTGAATTTTTTTATGATAGTGAGATGAATTAATGCATTTAGTCTAGAACTACAGTAACATCATGTTTACTTCCTATTTCCCGACAGGAGACTTGTCAGCGTTATTTATTTGAAAAAGTAACTAAAATATTTTCTTAGACATTCAAAAGTAATGCGTTACTTTACTAGTTACTTGAAAAAAGTAATCTGATGTTGATCTGTAATGCGTTACCCCCAATACTGGTGCTCAGTGGAATGTGTTCTGTCCCATATAAGAACAATCAAAGTTTTAATTAGCCTAATTATCTTTTCAAAAAGCTCAGCACTGGGTGTGTTTGATTATTTCTTTATGTTATGTTGACACCAGAAAATATCTGTATGTAGGCCTACTGTAGCTATTACAAAAATGTTGCTCCTGCTTTAGTGAGTGAAGAGGAACTGAAGTCACACATTTACTAAAACTACCACAGGACCAAAAAGTGAAGTTAGTATTTATAACTACAAGTCTAATCAGCTCTTATAGGAACACCTGTTAGGAAATTACCCTCAAAGCCCTTATGACATTTACTGACACAACATAATGCTATGATTAAATTGACTTTCACTTTTAGAGAAACATTGTAAGTTTAAATATATCAGCATGTTTCCAATTTTAATCTGATTAAAGACTGACAGAATCATCTCACCTAATAAAAGCACCTTGATTTCTCTCCGTTGTCTTTTCTTCTGCTCTGCAAGGATGCGTTTGATTTCATTATTTATGTCGATGGCCTTCCTCTCCTCTTCAGGCAAGCAACAGATGAAACATGCACAGAAGTAGTAATGGCCCATTTCTCCAACACAAATAGAGTAACTGTAAAAACATGAACAATAATTCGAATTATGATATTCAGCATTATTTTTTCTTATGCCATGGTCTGTCTGAATACTCGATTCTGATTGGCTGGCAGGTGTTGATTAAATTCGTTGAACTGCACAGGTACCAGGTCGGGTTAATCACATATTAATGTGCTTCCTATAAACATTGGTAAACATACAGTTACAGTTGAATAGTCATACAGACGAAAATAACCGTCATTTTTATCGTTCCGGTCAAATATTGCAGCGCAAATATTGTTAACATCTTTAATATGTGAATGCTGGGAAATGACCATGGCATAAACGGGATAATCAACGGCTAGCTGTGCATTAAACAATTTGAATGCACTTCGCGGAGGCTAACCACCCTGGATTATCCCTTATAACCTAATTCTTTTAAAATGCCCATGTATTATCTTCATCATTAATTAAATGCAGAGTTGGCAGTTTGGGTTTCTGGAACTAGCGTGCGGGAAGCTGGGAAAGGAAAACCCGGAGTGGAATTTGAGCCGAGTGATTCCAGAACGCTTTGAGCTCTACTCAGATAGGCTATGGTTACCAGACCGGTTTTTAGTCTTTGCGTTGCCAGGTTACACGCAAAGCTTCAAAGCATTCGAATTCTTCTGGAACTTTTACTTTGGTGGAGAAGAAATGATACCAACTCGCTGGCCTTTTGAATTACTTCATATTAGTCCATATTAAGCAACATAGACTTTGAGGAGAACAAGGAGTCCCTCCAATAATCAGATATGGCCAAATTCACACCTTAAATGTAAATTTTGGGGTAGTCTTACTCAGCATCTTACCGCGCTCCTCAACGTCAAAATTATTTAGACGGCCAATCAAATTCAAGATGGCGGGCTTTTTATTAACAGAAGCTGTGTGAATTCAAAGCCTACACCACACTTTTAACAGTCAAAGAGTGCTAGGTAAGATTTAAGTAGTTATACATGTAATATTTGACCATTGTTTTACTATAAAAAAATGTTAAATGATTGACTACAAACTATAGTTTAATTAATTTGTAATTGAATGACAAGATACACAACAGTGTTTTTAGCAGATCAGGCATACGATTAAGAATATTTCTGAATGAATTTAATGGACATGTTATGTACCTGCTTAATTTTTTTTTAACTCAGACCTGAACTTGAACTTTAATACTTAAACCTGAAATATAGAACAAGAAAAAATAGTTTGGTTCCCTCATGTTCAAGACACGGTCATGGCCATAAATTAATTCGGTGAATTAATTGATGTATGAATGCCAAATGTTACACTCAAAATCAATATTCATGTTAACTGCATTCATTCTGTTGTGTATTATTGCCAAATTAAAATAAGCTTTAGATTTTTTCCCCCAACACAATGTGTGGCTTCTAACACCACCAATAATAGTGTGAACAATTGCTCACAAAAATCTGTTGATTAATCAATCTCTGACTGAAGTGGAAATGTTAAAGTACTGTTAAAGTACAAATACACTTTTACTGTACTGTATTTCACTGTACACAACCATTAAAACTAAAACATGACAAAGAGAAACACTCACCTTTATTTGTAAAACCTACGGCGTGAAATGGGAAACAATATCCATCTTCCTCAAAATAAACAGTGGCTGTGCCACCTTGAAGGAGTTTTCCCAAACAGAGTTTTTGTCAATTGAGTCACATTAGTTCACAGACAAACTACTTGCATTTCCTGAAAGTCTGCCTTTAAAGGTATGTTGCAGAGCAGAAGAGAACCAATGGGAAGTCAGATGAATGAACTGTGACATTATTCCGCAAAGCTTAGTAACTATTTAAAGTGGCCAACACATTTTTTTATATTAAGAGTAGCTCTTTTCATAGTGTTGTGTTGTTTTATTAGTTCATCGAGGAGAACATGGCTAGTTGTCACACAGGGAAATTGACAGGACTGGTTGTCACATTTACAAGCAGTAAAGTGGCACACAGTATATTAATTTTGGGTTCTTTTGACCAAAACAATGGTTTACTGTGGGTTTTAATAATTTTACTGTATAAATGTAGCAGAAATACCAGTAGCCTATAATACCACAATAATAGGTGATAATGTTCATTTCACTTCCTGGGGCCCATTCTTCGTACGTCGTTTATTACATCTAAGATGATTTGAAAGATTCCAGATCTTCTAATCCTGATAACTGATCTCTGGCTAATTTGGTTCTTCAAACGAATATGCGTATTAGATTAAAATATCTGGATTAAGTTGTCTAAGATTACGGCACGTTCTCGTGTTCCCCAAAAAGGGCAGATGTATTGATACTCGAAACCATGATCAGCAATGCAGTGATTGGCTGGCGGCAAGACAGCAACGTAATGGCATCATATCATTAAAAAAGACACCTGACGAAAAACCTGAAAAAATTCTGGACCTTTATAAGTGTACAAACCTATATAAATGTTATAATAGATAAATGAAATGTGCACTGTTTTTAATTTATTTGTAATTTTTTTTACGTTTCCCAATTACTTATATTCATGATTTCTTGTATTTGTACAGGCTTTACATTTTTATGTCAATGTTGTAATTAGCAATTCATTTAATTTTATCTTTGAAGCAAATTTCTTATGTGACAGCATTAATTAAAGTTTCTTAGAGATTCAGTTATCTGCATCTCTGCGCTCCATCAAGCCACTCCCATAATAGCTGTTATCACTCAAATTAATGCACGATTCAGACTTTATAGCATGTGTGTAAGACTCCAATATAATTATAAAGTAATTATTTCATCACTAATAAATCTTTCAATGAGTAAAACTGGCTGTGTCTATAATATTATAGACTACACAACATAGTACATATTATACTGTTAAATTATTTTCAAATTAATTTTTAAATTATTATTATTTTAAATTATTGTCCCTGGATCAGTAGGGTACTCTTGTAAACGCTGGCTGGAATAGATTTTAAGTATCAATTCTGCTTAAAAAGATGCAATCTAATCCTGTTTACATGAAATAAACCTGCTCCTGAGCAGGTTTAAGCTTATGGACCCGTTGCTATGACAGCAAGTCCAGGATGAGCTTCAAAGAACCAAATGATCCCAGATCAAGCGAAATCTTCAACAATCAAATCCAGCTAACTGAGTTAGCGACGTATGAAGAACAGATCCCAGGATGAGGAGGAAATGTTTTGGCATGTTGCTGTTTGTGAAGCATATTTGCACCATCTGTTGCAAAGATCATTGTTGTGCAATTGGTGTTTGCTCCAAATGCAACCATAAAGTTGTTTGTTTCTTGTTAGGGCTCATAGACTGTTGAACATGCAAAATGCAATACAATAAAGATGGAGGTCCAAGAATGGTTTACTTTTGATATTAAAATGATTTAATTGTTTTGGATTTTTGAACTACTTTAAATGAGATCAAACTGAAGCATGTGCTTTTATTTACAAGTATATATACTTTTCATTGCTTTCGTTAAATGACCTATTTTCAGTGGAATATGTATGTATCTTTGTGTCATGAGATATTGTGGATTTTTGGTTACAAGTAGACACTGGGTCCCTACTGCCCTAAAGAATAGAACATAGCTTGTTAAAGGAATAGGTTGCCTAAAAATTAAAAATTTGTCATCATTTACTCACCCTCAAGCTGTCCCAAACCTGAGTTTCTTTCTTCTGCTGAACACAAAAGAAGATATTTTTTAAAATATTGGTAACCAAACAATTGATGGTAGCCAGTGACTTCCATGGTATTTTTTAATTTTGTATGGGTTTTTATAATGGGTTTTTTTTAATCATGAGTAAAATTATATCTACGGTAAACATGACGATACTTGGACGTTTTGCTGTACAACGTGAATTGACCCTTTGCAGGGAGTTTGATTGACAGGCAATCTGACCAATCATAATGCAGAATCAAACAAATCAGACAGAAGATTAGATTAACGTCTATAGACTTAAACCTGAAAAATGGTGTGTATTGATGTCTTTCCGCGGCTGAAATAAAATACCTTCTGATGTTCATTCATGTTTATTTCATGATTTAAGTAAATATGAACGGTTTATTTAGCAAGCAGTAAGAAATATTACAGAAATTGAATAAAGTGTATAAATAAAACACTGCATAGTATTAATCAAACATGAACTGATTCTTATTAAAGGGCCAAAAGTGATTCAGTCAAGTGCAGTGAGTGATTAACATTAATGATGACAGACAGCAGCAGGTAAATTAGACTGCTGTCCCTTTAAAGCCCGGTACACACCAAGCCGACGCCGACAAACTAGTGGAGACGAAAGCAGACTGCAGGGTCGGCTCATGTCGGCAGGGTCTGGGTCCAAAGTTGCCCTGACACACCAAGCCGACGCTCGACACCTGATGGCCAAATAGCACATTGGTTCTGCGCCTTTCTCGCGCACTGGTTCGCCAGCTGAACAGCCAATCAGAACGATCATATGGCCCGACTGACCGACGAGCTCCGACACCGATTCAACATGTCGAAACGGCCGAAAAAAAGCCGACGAGGACCAACTTCAGCCGACGGCACAGAACACACTGAGAAAACTTAGTCGGCCGACGAACAAAAACTGCCCGACGGCCGACCGTCGACTTGGTGTGTACACCGGGCTTAAGACCAGATCCAATATACTGATACACATCCGGTTTTCACCCAACTGTTAATGTTTATTTAACCGATAACCGACTGTGTTTAGGGGAATACTCCACACAGTGGGCATTTTGACATAATTGTGTGCATATTTGACCATTCAAGCACAATAAAACACGGAAGAGATCTGTTTTCGCGACCATATACTGTCTGAGAGAGGGGCTTTTTTAGTGCGCGCTTCGGCTGTGTGTGAGCGTGAGCAGGGGATTGAGTTCTTTTTCACTGCTTATTGCGCTTAATAACTTCATTAAACATCATGCACTTCCCAAATTTGTGATCGCATGCTGTCTGAGAGAGGCAATTTCTGAGTGTGCGCTTTGAGTGTGTGTGTCAGTCAGTGCAAGCCCCGCAATGAGTTCTTTTTCACTGCTTACTGTGCTTATTAGCTGTCAAGTGCGTCCCATTCTTTATTTTCTCATTCATGCATGATTACGCAGATATATTTACATACTGTGGAATACACGATATAGCTAAATATTTAGCGATAGACACTTTATTCCGCAGTAATGATGTAAACCATCATACCGCCCAGCCCTAAGTAGCTAGATACAAATGTTTAGGGTGTGAGTGTGTACAGCAAAATGTCTAAGTATTTCCAAGTTATGTTTACCACAAATAATGATTTTACTCATGAGTCTATCAGCAATTTGATTTCTGCATTTTTGCCAAAACTCCCGTTTTATAATCAGTGACAGTTTGGACTGCTCAACGAGTCTCTTAGTTATCACTGTGTTAGTTACTGTATGATGAAAGTATTTTGTGAGATGGCAGAAATCATGTTGCAATAAGGAAATTGTTGCATCATGTGCTTAGTAGACATGACTGTGTTCGGCTACAGTGCAGCACTGCAACCTTCAATGAACGGTATAATCAAAACTTTTTGCACATTTTCGCAGCTGTTACAGTAACAATGCAGTAAAAGTTTTCAAGACAGTTCCAGGTGTAATTCACATTTCATATGTAAAGATAGCCAATCATGGCATTTGGCATTCACACTGAAGTCTCACAGCAGACACGCTCCTGATATCAAAATTATGTAATGTTATAAAATAATTTTAAAATGTGTTTCATGACCCCTTTAAATAAATTGATGTTAAAGGAACACTCCACTTTTTTCGGAAATAGGCTCATTCTCCAACTCCCACAGAGTTAATAAGTTGAGTTTTACCGTTTTTGAATCCATTCAGCCGATCTCCGGATCTGGCGATAGCACTTTTAGCATAGCTTAGCATAGATCATTGAATCCTATTAGACCAGTAGCATCGCGTTCAAAAACGATCAAAGAGTTTCGATAGTTTTCCTATTTAAAACTTGACTCTTCTGTAGTTATATCGTGTACTAAGACCGGCGGAAAATGAAAAGTTGAATAGGAAAACTATCGAAACTCTTTGATCGTTTTTGAACGTGATGCTACTGGTCTAATAGGATTCAATGATCTATGCTAAGCTATGCTAAAAGTGCTATCGCCAGACCCGGAGATCGGCTGAACGAATTCAAAAACGGTAAAACTCAACTTATTAACTCTGGGAGAGTTGGAGAATGAGCCTATTTCCAAAAAAGTGGAGTGTTCCTTTAAAGCTTTTCTCAGAACAAAGCACTTTTTAATTGGAAACTGGTGTCAAGTCAGTTTCTCTCATCACATTAAAAAGCTATTAAAATGTCCCTTTGTAAAATATTTACGTTTAGTATGTAAAATATAGATTATTTATTAAGCAAAACGAAAACTTTGTATATATTGTATATAAGTTTTCATTTTGCTTCATTATTTATAACAGAGCACACTTGGACAAAATGTAATTTTTTTGTACACACACACACATATACATACATATATATATATATATATATATATATATATATATATATATATATATATATATATATATATATATATATATGAAGAGTATACAAATGTGCTTTAAAATAGTAGTGTTTCTTAATGTAAATGGATTAGCATTGAGATCAATATTATAGTCTGATGCAGAGTGTCATGAAAGTGAGTCTGGGGCTCATTAGAACATTCAAAAGGTGCATATTTCCCTAACAGGTATAGTGTATTTCATATCATTTAAGACTCTCTGGATGTTGTTGATGTCTGTGGCGCTGATGAAATGTGAGTAAATCATCCTGTAGTTCTTTGTCTCGTTGCTAGTAGCTTTCTGTTTATGTAACTGTTCAGTGAACTGCAAGGCATCTCCTACATCCTGACATTTTCCTGAAGGTGGCGCCAAACCACAGAGGAAAGGAAATAAAAGAGTGGATCAGGTATGACAAACGAGATCACAAATATACTGCGTTGACGAAGTTTAAAGTGCATCAAATTACCTTTAAATTGAGGGAAGTATGTTTTTAAATCTGAGAACTGAACCCTCTCGGCCATGATGTCCATTTTGTCCAGGAAGAGGATGATGAAGGAATTACCAAACCACGGTGAATGGATGGTATTGTAGAACAGCAACAAACACTCTTTCATACAGTTCTGGAGCCAAAGAGAGTAAAAGTGAGGACAGGAGATGTATTTCTGTAAATCTGCTTTGAAATGATATATATCATAAAAAGCGCTATACAAATAAAAGTAAAAAGACTTGACATATAAGGAGAGAGAGATGCAGAAACGTAGATCTTTGTTATACTCTTCCAGAGATTGGTTGTACTTGCTGAGGGAGGTGAGAAATATGAGTGACATTACATTCTCATCCTTCTCTGTCCTCTCTGACCTCCGACATCTACAAACCTGAAAAGACATACAGATCAAAAATCAAGTTTAGTCTCATCCACATTTCTATCTATAATGCTATCTTTAGTTAAAAGGAGGAGAGACTTCAAAATGAGAATCAGTTGACAGAATTGAGTCAACCCCTGCTTTAAAGGGATAGTTCACCCAAAAATGATAATTCTGTCATTAATTACTCACCCTCATGTCGTTCCAAACCCATAAGACCTTCGTTCATCTTCGGAACACAAATTAAGATATTTTTGATGAAATCTGAGAGCTCTATGACCCTCCATAACCTTACGAAAAAGAAGTATATTCAAGTGTGCTATTAATATACTTATTTTAAACTTTAAAATAGGAAAGTATACTCTTAGTCTACTTTTTATGTACTTCTCATAAATATACAGTCGTGGCCAAAAGTTTTGAGAATAACATAAATATTAGTTTTCACAAAGTTTGCTGCTAAACTGCTTTTAGATATTGGTTTCAGTTGTTTCTGTGATGTACTGAAATATAATTACAAGCACTTCATACGTTTCAAAGGCTTTTATCGACAATTACATGACATTTATACAAAGAGTCAGTATTTGCAGTGTTGGCCGTTCTTTTTCAGGACCTCTGCAATTCGACTGGGCATGCTCTCAATCAACTTCTGGGACAAATCCTGACTGATAGCAACCCATTCTTTCATAATCACTTCTTGGAGTTTGTCAGAATTAGTGGGTTTTAGTTTGTCCACCCGCCTCTTGAGGATTGACTGCAAGTTTTCAATGGGATTAAGATCTGGGGAGTTTCCAGGCCATGGACCCAAAATTTCAACGTTCTGGTCCCCGAGCCACTTAGTTATCACTTTTGCCTTATGGCACGGTGCTCCATCGTGCTGGAAAATGCATTGTTCTTCACCAAACTGTTGTTGGATTGTTGGAAGAAGTTGCTGTTGGAGGGTGTTTTGGTACCATTCTTTATTCATGGCTGTGTTTTTGGGCAGAATTGTGAGTGAGCCCACTCCCTTGGATGAGAAGCAACCCCACACATGAATGGTCTCAGGATGCTTTACTGTTGGCATGACACAGGACTGATGGTATTGCTCACCTTTTCTTCTCCTGACAAGCCTTTTTCCAGATGCCCCAAACAATCGGAAAGGGGCTTCATCGGAGAATATGACTTTGCCCCAGTCCTCAGCAGTCCATTCACGATACTTTCTGCAGAAGATCAATCTGTCCCTGATGTTTTTTTTGGAGAGAAGTAGCTTCTTTGCTGGCCTTCTTGACACCAGGCCATCCTCCAAAAGTCTTGGCCTCACTGTGCGTGCAGATGCACTCACACCTGCCCGCTGCCATTCCTGAGCAAGCTCTGCACTGGAGGTGCCCTGATCCCACAGCTGAATCAACTTTAGGAGACCAAAGTTTTGAGAATGACACAAAAACATCCTTCAAGAGCAACTTCTCCCAACCATCCAAGAACAGTTTGGTGACGAACAATGCCTTTTCCAGCATGGAGCACCTTGCCATAAGGCAAAAGTGATAAGTAAGTGGCCTGGGGAACAAAACATTGAAATTTTGGGTCAATGACCAGGAAACTCCCCAGAACTTAATCCCATTGAGAACTTGCAGTCAATCCTCAAGAGGCGGGTGGACAAACAAAAACCCACAAATTCTGACAAACTCCCAGCATTGATTATGTAAGAATGGGCTGCCATCAGTCAGGATGTGGCCCAGAATCTGATTGACAGCATGCCAGGACGAATTGCAGAGGTCTTGAAAAAGAAGGGTCAACACTGCAAATATTGAGTCTTTGCTTAAACACATGAAACAAATACATGAAAGCCATTGGCACTTATGAAATGCTTGTAATTTTACTTCAGTATACCATAGTAACATCTGACAAAAAGATCTAAAAACACTGAAGCAGCAGACTTTGTGAAAATTAATATTTATGACATTCTCAAAACTTTTGGCCACGACTGTACTTCAAATGACATTTAAGTATACTGGACTTATACTTAGAAAAAGTTTAAATAAATTTGAGCTATATTCAAGGGTGTAGGGTTTTTTTTTGGGGGGGGGGGGTGTTCTGTTACTCCTTAACAGTTCATCGGGCTCTTAATGATTTAATCTATGCCATCATTGGAATATGTGAAGGCCAGGTTTTTTTCCATCACTCATCATTAGAACCCATTGGCTCTCGATTCTGACTTGTACTTGCTCTTATGAAAAAGTACCATAGGCTAGCCTATTAATCATTACTAGGCCAATAATTACTTTTTTATTAATCTATATTGCATTTGTTATGAGAAACAACAGCCTTTAGAAACAATAGCTACATGTCACAGTTGTAATATAAATCTATAGGGAAAAATCTGTTCCCTTAACAGATTAGCCTATCTATAATAAATTCTACAAGTTAGACATAAATTAAAGGTGAAAGGATAAAATAAAGTAAAGGTGGTCATGAGTAATATTTTATATACAAGTAATATTTTAATGTACTTGCTAGATTTGGTTATGGGGGGGGGGGGGGCGGCCTAGTACACATCTTCTGTACAGAATTTCCAAAAACATAACAAGTGAAGAAGAAACCAAGACAACAGGTGCTTCCACGTGTTAAAACGGCATCAAAATTGTGTAACATTATGGAATAAAATGTCGACCAATGAAGAGGTAATAATGGCTGTCAAGCTTTGGGGTGTTGATTGACTTCATTTATGTCTTGATTATCATTCTGAATCCAATTCATATTCTTTTTTCAGCTTTTTGAGCAAAATGTTGTTTATTTGTTTATTTTTTATTTATGAAACTTACCCACATTCAAGTGTTTAAAAAAGGATGCATGAAACTAGAATAAAATGTTTTTTTGTTTACAAGCAGATAATCTGTTCTTACTCTTACTTTTGATGTTTTGTATGTTCAGATATTCATACAACAAAATATATACAAATTAATACCTAAATAGTAGGTAGATGGGATCTCCCGATTCGATACTATCATGATAATTGGGTGCCGATACCATATGTATTGCGATTTCTTTTTTTTTTTTTTTTTAAGAATTTTGATTCAACAAGTATTGCGATTCTTGTTTTTTGTTTTTAACTCTAGACCATGGGAAAAAGTTGAATGATACACTTAATATACAGACTATCACAATTAAAAAAAAAAACACACATCTTAGCAGTCACTATTGCGATTCGACATTACAATTTATTGTCAAATTTGTTTGCTTATTGAGATTAGACAATGGAAAATAGTTGATTATACCCTAGTTGATTATAAAAGAAACTGTAGATGAGGAGTAATATTAACAAAAACAATGAGCCACAACTTTCTAAACTTTTATTTCAGGAGCATGCACATACACAGTGTACAGGTGCATCTCAATAATTTAGAATGTCGTGGAAAAGTTCATTTATTTCAGTAATTTAACTAAAATTGTGAAACTCGTGTATTAAATAAATTCAGTGCACACAGACTGAAGTAGTTTAAGTCTTTGGTTCTTTTAATTGTGATGATTTTGGCTCACATTTAACAAAAACCCACCAATTCACTATCTCAATAAATTACTTCATAAGACCAATAAAAAAAAACATTTTTAGTGAAATGTTGGCCTTCTGGAAAGTATGTTCATTTTCTGTATATGTACTCAATACTTGGTAGGGGCTCCTTTTGCTTTAATTACTGCCTCAATTCGGCGTGGCATGGAGTCGATCAGTTTGTGGCACTGCTGAGATGGTATGGAAGCCCAGGTTTCTCTGACAGTGGCCTTCAGCTCATCTGCATTTTTTGGTCTCTTGTTTCTCATTTTCCTCTTGACAATACCTCATAGATTCTCTGGGGTTCAGGTCTGGTGAGTTTGCTGGCCAGTCAAGCACACCAACACCATGGTCATTTAACCAACTTTTGGTGCTTTTGGCGGTGTGGGCAGGTGCCAAATCCTGCTGGAAAATGAAATCAGCATCTTTAAAAAGCTGGTCAGCAGAAGGAAGCATGAAGTGCTCCAAAATTTCTTGGTAAACGGGTACAGTGACTTTGGTTTTCAAAAAACACAATGGACCAACACCAGCAGATGACATTGCACCCCAAATCATCACAGACTGTGGAAACTTAACACTGGAATTCAAGCAACTTGGGCTATGAGCTTCTCCACCCTTCCTCCAGACTCTAGGACCTTGGTTTCCAAATAAAATACAAAACTTGCTCTTGTCTGAAAAGAGGACTTTGGACCACTGGGCAACAGTCCAGTTCTTCTTCTCCTTAGCCCAGGTAAGACGCCTCTGACGTTGTCTGTGGTTCAGGAGTGGCTTAACAAGAGGAATACGACAACTGTAGCCAAATTCCTCGACACGTCTGTGTGTGGTGGCTCTTGATGCCTTGACCCCAGCCTCAATCCATTCCTTGTGAAGTTCACCCAAATTCTTGGATCGATTTTGCTTGACAATCCTCATAAGGCTGTGCATCTTTTTCTTCCACACTTTTTCCTTCAACTCCACTTTCTGTTAACATGCTTGGATACAGCACTCTGTGAACAGCCAGCTTCTTTGGCAATGAATGTTTGTGGCTTACCCTCCTTGTGAAGGGTGTCAATGATTGTCTTCTGAACAACTGTCAGATCAGCAGTCTTCCCCATGATTGTGTAGCCTAGTGAACCAAACTGAGAGACCATTTTGAAGGCTCAGGAAACCTTTGCAGGTGTTTTGAGTTGATTAGCTGATTGGCATGTCACCATATTCTAATTTGTTGAGATAGTGAATTGGTGGGTTTTTGTTAAATGTGAGTCAACATCATCACAATTAAAAGAAGCAAAGACTTAAACTACTTCAGTCTGTGTGAATTGAATTTATTTAATACCCGAGTTTCACAATTTGAGTTGAATTACTGAAATAAATAAACTTTTCCACGACATTGTAATTTATCGAGATGCACCTGTATATTTAAAGAACTTGCACATGAATATAAAAGTCAAATGTTCAACAAAATGAGCAGAAGAAATACTTTCTGAAATAAAATAAAGTGCTATGTTACTTTGCATACCATTTCAGTCATGTTTTCCTGGCAGCTGGGATTCAAAACGTGAAGGTGCAGAAAGAATTCTGGAACACAAACACTATGACAGTGCGATCTCTGTGAGAGATATGTGATTGTTGCCATATTTTTTATAAAAATCTAAAATACATGTTTGAATTAAAATAAAAATGGAAGATGAATACGCCTTTCGTATGGAATTAAATAGCAAGCACTTTGAGTGTCTTGTTCATCATATTTATACTCATATAAAAGCAACAGAACTGAAATTATATCATGTTTATCAGCAGCACAGCGCATGAGTAAGAATAACGCGATATCTACCTTTGATCTCGTTGGTATCTGTTCCACTTCGAGAGCTCAGAACTGTCCGTCTTGACTGCGCTTATTTCACTCCTCCCCTCACTGCAGCCGCCTACATTTCAGGCGAGGCGAGGCGCATCTCAAACAAGCCTATGATGAGACTGACTGACGACACAGCTTAAATAATTTAGGAGCTGAGACCTAGTCTTGACACTTAGGAACCTTTACGAATCACTTTTATTCTTAGGTCTAGGAATGAGAGTAAAATTACGTCATTCTTAGAATTTTGACACAACTAAAACTAAAATTTTACTCTGAGCGGCTTTATACATACGGGCCCTGGTCTGCAAGTACCAGATATGGGAGTTATGTCATAAAATATTTTGACTTATGATTTTGTATTTGACGTTATCACTATTTCATAAAAACATTGTAACTTACTGATAATAATGCTTTCATTTCCACGGTTATTCAACAGCGAATAAATTATACAGAAAGCGAGCAAAGACCAAAGAACATTATAACGGACTTCAGCCTAGCACTCTCAAAAAAAAAAAAAAAAAAAACCCCAAAAATTTCATTGAAGCACTGTGAAATGAATCTTACTTGCATGGTAGCCTACGTCTGCACTTTGTTGTTTTTGATGAGAGAATTCACGAGAGTAGAATTCAAGAGTGAGTGAGCGCACTGAACAAAAACTCAGGTGTTTCAGCGATGACTCATCAGAATGCCTCTGATTGGCCATTGCACTCATAAGCTCAACAGAATCGTGTATGAATGGTAGGCTAATAATGCGCAACATTGTAAAACCGTATAAAAAGAAAAATGACGTGACAGGAGAAAATATGATTCAATATTTCTAAGAAAAATAATGCAATATAGGCTAATATAATGTAACAGGAGCAAATCTAAATTTAATGCCGCAATCAACACTTTTCATTTAATTCCCATTTTCACTTGATCGTGTATTTTTGTCCAATTTGGTGGAATTTTTGCAACAAAGCCCCCTTTCATTTCTGAGCCTTGGCCAAGAGAAGGCTAGCTTTGCCCTTGTGGGAAGCTGGAAAAGGAAAACCTGGAGTGGAGTTTTAGCCGCAGGCGATTACAGAAAGTTTAATTTGAGCAGGAGGGAAAATGTAGAGCCGCTCCACTCATATACAAACAGTCAGACATACATCACCGTGTTAAACCAACAATTAAACTAAACAGAGGTGACAAAGACTCACCTTCATTCGAAAAACCTACGACGCGAAATGGGAAACGATATCAATCTTCATTGAAATGAACATCAAAACTTGAAAGTTTCCCCAAACAAATTTTTTGTCAAGTGCGTCACAAACTAGTTACATTTCCAGAAAGTCTGCCTTTATTGCATAATATGCCAGGTATGTCGAACAAAAGAAGAGAGCCACATTCTCAGAAAGAAAAGAAAAATAGACTACAAAAGCTGTCAAAAAGTACACATATGTAGCCCACTTTACTTACCTTTAACGTTGCATGTATAGCCTACTTTAAAGGCAGAAATTAGTACCTATAAATGCTACACATTAGTAGGCCTACATTAATGGTACATATCTTTACCTTTCAAAAAGGTAACACCCCCTTTTGTACCTTTTTTCTGACAGTGCAATGGGAAATCTGATATTATTCCTCTAAGCTTAGTATTTAAATGGACTTTTCCCCCATTATTTGTCATAATTTATCAACATCTGTGAGATTTAGTCAGCTGAAACAGTTTTGAGGTTAATTTTCCCTGGAAAATAGTGATCTATGACAGTGGTTCTCAATTCCAGTCCTGGGGGCCCCCTGCTCTGCACATTTTGCATGTCCCCCTTACTTAACACACCTGATTGACATCATCAGCTCGTTAGGAGAGCGATCCATGAACTGAACTAACGAGCTGATGATCTCAATCAGGTGTGTTAAGTAAGGGGGACATGCAAAATGTGCAGAGCAGGGGGCCCCCAGGACTGGAATTGAGAACCACTGATCTATGAGACTGTATGTTGAATATCAAAGTGAATATCAAAAATTTGTTAATGAGGGATTTGTGAACACAATGTTTTTAGATTTGTAGGGTAAAAATTATAATTTTTCTTATTAAGTAAAAATATCAAATTAGACCCTTGGGGTATGATGGGCCCCCTCCAGAATTGGCATGCTGTCACAACTACATGGACTTTGTTTGTGTTTTCACCATTCCTGTATTGGAGTTCCCGTCTGTTCATTTTTAGTTTGTTGGGTCTCGTCAATGTTATGTGTGTTTCTAGCTTTCCTTTGTGTGGCATTTACCTGTGTGTGGATCTATTAAAGACTGTTAACCTTCATCTTCGTGTTTTGTGTCTGTTCATCGACACCGTATTGTGACACACGCAAATTCCAAAGTGGCATGTTGTTATTTTTAAATGTAATACTTATTGTAATTATTATTCACTGTTTCCATGAATTAGATGTACATTTTAGACATTTTAACTTTTTATAAAACCTGTAGGCCATTGAATCAAATCATTCAATTTGAATTCATAGTGTTGCTATATGACATGCAGATCTGCTCATAAGTTTACAAACCCCCTGCAGAATATACAAAATGTTAATATTTTTTACTAAATAAGAAGGGTCATAAAATTTTTGTTTTATTTACTACTGTCCTGAATAAGCTTCACATAACAGACGTTTACATATGTACACATACATACACGTTACACACACACACACACACACACACAGATACATACATATATATATATATATATATATATATATATATATATATATATATACACAGTGCCCTCCAAAAGTATTTGAACAGTAAAGACAAAATTGTTCTGTTGGCTGTGGAGTCAAGACATTTGCAAATACGATTAAAAGATGAATATGAGACAAAACTACAGAATGTCACATTTTATTATTAGACATTTCAACACATATATGTCTTACCAAATAAAAAGAACAGCACTTTTAGAGTTCATCCCACTCATTAATGCGAGCATAAGTATTGGGACGGTTGAACATAAGGCAGATATAAAAGATTAAAAGCTATTATTTAGTTGCAGATCCCTTGCACACAATCACAGCAGTGAGTCTGTGACCCATAGACATCACCAGACTCTTGGTCTCATCCTTTGAAATGCTTTTCCCAGCCTTTAATGCAGCCAATTCCAATTGTTGCTTGTTCTGGGGAGTTTCTGCCTTTACTCTCCTCTCCAGCTGGTGAAATTCATTGACTTGGGCAATCTAAGACTTTCCATTTCTTTGCCCTTATAAATTCCTTGACTGAACTGGCAGGGTGTTTTGGGTCATTGTCCTGATGCAATATGAAGCACTTCCCAATGAATTTGGTGGTATTTTCTTGAATATTGGTAGGCAAGATGGTTTTGTACCCTTCCAAATTCATTCTGCTACTGTCATCATACATTAATTCATCAGTAAAGTTGAGAGGGCCTGTTCCAGAGACAGCCATGCATGCCCATGCCATGACACCACCTCCACCATGCTTTACAGATGAGGCTGTATGCTTGGGATTATTGCAGTTCCCTTTGTTTCTCCACATTTTTGCTTTCCCATCACTTCGATAAAGGTTCATCTTTATCCATAAACACAGTTCCAAAACTCTTCTGGCTCACCTTTGTGCTTTTTTTGCAAACTCTAATCTTGCCTTTCTATTTTTGAAGCTGGTCAGAGGTTTGTATCTTGCTGTGTAGCATCTGTAATTCTGTGTCAAAGTCTCCTGAGGACAGTAGATTGTCAGAGCATTTGTTGGTGATTTTACAGACACGTCTTTTAGGGTTCAATTTCACAGCTTTTATGATTTGTCTGTCATCAACTACTGTTGTTTTCTCAGCCGATCAGGTAGTTGTTGGTTGCTGGTGTCGCTGGTGGTTTCCAAACTCTTGATTTCTTCATGCCCTTTGTTTTTGCTAGAGCTCTAATTGACTTCCTCTTTTCTTTTAGCATCCAAATTGCTGGCTTTTCTCTCAAAGTCAGCTCCCTCATCTTCATCCTGGTTTGTGTGTGTCATCATCGAATGCAAGATTCAGAATCCAGAAGTAATGGATATAACTGATACGACACATTCCCTGCTTTTAATATCAGAAGAATTAATGCAACAGGACACAGCTGATCACTTAGAAAGACCTGCGAGGCAACTGTTCCAATACTTATGCTCACATCAGATAGAGGGATGTAACTCTAAAAGTGCTGAACGTCTTAGCTGGTAAAACATCTGTGTTGAATCACCCAATAATAAAATGTGACATTCTGTAGTTTTGTCTCATATTCATCTTTAAATCATATTTGTAAATGTCTTGACTCCACAGCCAACAGAACAATTTTGTCTTTACTGTTTCAATACTTTTGGAGGGCATATACTCCACAAGAAGTTTACATAACCTTGAAATACTCTTAATACTGTATGTTGTTAATTGGATGACCCACAACTTTTTATTTATTTATTTTGGTGATAGTTGTGAATCGCTTGTTTGTCCTGAGCAGTTCAACCCACTGAGAAAACTTCTTCAGAAACATAATCCAATAATTAAATATGTAAATATTCATATGCTTGTGTATAAGTCATATAATAAATTTACCTTTTGGATAAATGTATTTTCCTGCAATTCTGTTTGCTTGTCATTGGTTATTCTATTATTCAACTAAATTGTCAAAATACAGTTTTAAAGAGAATATTTGATGTAGTGTTTTACATTATTGAGATTTTACAAGATATATAAATATTAATAAGAATATAATCTTTGAATTTGGATGTGCCTTGTTGCCTTCCTACCTCCAAATACATTTTTTTAGCTTTCGGATGCAGCCGTCATCATTTTCATGACAAATTTTTGTAGACCAACGCAGAAATTAGCATCACTCTGGTTCCCTCAACAAAAACAAAAACAAAAAAAACAATTTGATATTTCCATTGGCTTTTGGATTATTACAGAAAATGGGTGACCAGCAAGAGTTTATGATTCTTACACATTTTGTTCATCATGATAATCTTCACAAATGAACACAACGTGAATTAATCTTTAAACCTAAATTCAATCGCAGGTGGGGTTTTTTTGTTGTTTTTTTTATCAAGACTTTAGGCATGTGCATATGCAAATTTAAAAAAATAAACTTTCCCTGAGAAATATTCACTTAAGTACAAAAGCAACTAGCCTAGACATTTTTAATATAAAATAGAATTTAAAGGCTTTATAAAATAGTTGAGTCTTTAAGTGCAGATGGATTAGCATTGAGATCAATATAATGGTGAGTGAAACTGAAGGTGTACCGGGGGCTCATCAGAGCATTTTATACTCATTTAGGCCCTCGATGTTGATAAAGTCTTTCATGTCATTAAAGAGTTTTCGAGTTTCCATGGTGTCTGTGGCACAGATGAAGTGACAGTATAGGCTTCTGGAGTTCTTTTCCTCACAGGAAACCATTTTTTGTGTATATAAAGTTCTGATGAACAGCATGGCATCATGAATATCCCCACACTTGCCTGAACATGGCGCCAAACCACAATGAAGAGGGATGGAAGAAGAAATCATGTCAAACAAGAGATCACACACATAATGGTGCCTTTCACTTTCAATATGAGCCAAACTACCTTCAAATCCAGGAAAGTATGTTTTTAGGTCTGAGAACTGAATCTTCTCGGCCAGAATGTCCATTTTGTTCAGGAAGAGAATGACGGAGGAATTGGCAAACCATGTTGAGTGGATGGTCGTGTAGAACAGCAACAAACTCTCTTCCATACGGTTCTGGAGTCAATGAGAGTTAGATTTTATTATTGCCACATTGTTACATGTATGCCATCTCAGATGTAAAATACTTATAAATGTTTATGGAGTAAAAATGTCTTTTTACTTTTGGCAGTCTGATCAAGTTGAGAAAGATGCCAGCTGAGCACACAGTGGGATATGTAGTAGATCATCTGGGTATTTTACAATTAAATGTTTACCCCGATGACAGATGTATTTGCCTATACGTGAAGTGTACAACACGGTGTACTGAAATGATCAACTTTAATTTTGGCTAGAAAAATGATTAAATATAAAATAAATATTATGTGATCGGACTGATAATAATTTTGCAAAAACATTTTGAAATGGCATGTGATTAAAAAAAAAAAAACCTAATAAACTGAGATTAGTTGCTTTTCGTTCAGGTAGTCTCTTCCTTTTGGTCACAAAAGAGGGATGGAGAGAGGCAGAAACGTACATCCTTGTTATTCTCCTCCAGCCTTTGGTCGTACTCGCTAAGAGAAGCTACAAATATGAGTGAGTTCACATTCTCAAAGCAATGAATCCACTTCCTTCTCTGTCCTCTCTGACCTCCAACATCTACAATCCTGAAAAGACAGACAGACCAGAAATCAAGTTCAGTCTTCTCAACAAGTTTTCTATTTGATCTGCTGTGGTGGATTCATACCAGGCCTGGATTTGTCCCTAAAATGTGTTCCTCCTTCATTTGTATCATATTTCATACTGTCTTCTCCTAAATTCTTGGCTTACCTTTATTTCCTCTTACATTTGGTTTTGAGAAGATGGTGACAGAATCATGACAGTATTTCGATGAACTGCCCCTTTAAAATGTCAGCAAAACCTACATTGTTAAGGGGTTTGGTTGATGATGGCCATACCTGAAAGTTATCTTCTCCAAAGTATAGCAATGTTCTATGATGCCAGCGCTGGGTTTTCGGACTCTGAGAATATCTTGATGTGTAGGGCAGTAGTCTTTGGCTGCGATTCGGTCCAAATTATCAATAAAGCTTTAAAAACACATTTGGTATTATTATCTTCATTATTAAAAGTATCATCGCTTTGATCAAAAACCATACCATATGCCACTGAATTGCTTATGAAAGCCTTATCTGCATAACATTCATGAGGCATCCGGAGAATAGAAGAGGGAATATGCAAAGATGCAGGTAATTATTAAAAGACAGGAATTGTGTGAAACAGACTTACTACTTAGTGGAATCTGGAAACTGATACTCTCTGCGGCGTTTGTAGCAGTCCATGAAGCCTTTGTCTGCCCACAGATGATGAATAGCTTCTACATAACTTTTCTGCAGCTGCGTTATCTTTTGTATGTCCATATCATGGAACCACTGGGCATAAATCTATGGATATGACAGACCTAATCAGACTGACAATCCATCATTACATTAATACATTATATTACAAACAAATATAGAGATAAAAATGATAATTATTTGTTTTTTTTTTTTTACTGTCAGTACAAATGTATAAAATAATGTATTTAATAATGAATTAATGTATTTTAATTACCTCATATTTTCAACCCGAATTCCAGAAATGTTGGGACGTTTTTTAAAAATTTGAATAAGATGAAAACTAAAAGAATTTCAAATCACATGAGTCAATATTTTATTCACAATAAAACATAGATAGCATAACAAATGTTTAAACTGAGAAATTTTACAACTTTATGCACAAAATGAGCTCATTTCAAATTTGATGCCTGCTACAGGTCTCAAAGTAGTTGGGACGGGGGCATGTTTACCATGGTGTAGCATCTCCTCTTCTTTTCAAAACAGTTTGAAGACGTCTGAACATCGAGGTTATAAGTTTCTGGAGTTTTGGTGTTGGAATTTGGTCCCATTCTTGTCTGATATAGGTTTCCAGCTGCTGAAGAGTTTGTGGTTGTCTTTTGATGTATTTTTCATTTAATAATGCACCAAATGTTCTGTATACATGAAAGATCTGGACTGCAGGCAGGCCAATTCAGCACCCGGACTCTTCTACTACGAAGCCATGCTGTTGTAATGGCTGCAGTATGTGGTTTTGCATTGTTAGGGTTAGGCCTTCCCTGAAATAGACATCGTCTGGAGGGGAGCATATTTTGCTCTAAAACCTTTATATACCTTTCAGCATTCATAGTGCCTTCCAAAACATGCAAGCTGTCCATACTGTATGCACTTATGCACCCCCATACCATCAGAGATGCTGGCTTTTGAAGATTTTGAATTAACTTAATTAGTTGCTAGATGTTCTCCCAGCTGAATCTTTTCAAAATGTCTTGCTTTTTCAGCCCTTTGTTGCCCCTGTGCCAACTTTTTTGAGACTTGTAGCAGGCATCAAATTTGAAATTAGCTCATTTAGTGGATAAAAGTGTAAAATTTCTCTGTTTAAACATTTGTTATGTTCTCTATGTTCTATTGTGAATAAAATATTGGCTCATCTGATTTGAAAGTCTTTTAGTTTTCATTTTATTCAAATTTAAAAAATGTCCCAACATTTCCGGAATTTGGGTTGTATCTATAATAATTGTTTATTTATTTATTTTGCTTATCCCACCACCTAATTGACTGAATGTATTAGATATGATTGTTGATATAATAAAATGGTCATCATCTCTGGGGGGCTCTAAAGTTACTTTAAAAGCACACTCGGTCTCTTGATCACCTCATTCTGAGGGTTGGAGTAGGGAATCTTCAGCGTTTTCATGGCGTCTGTCATTGCACACATAGCTCGGAAAATATTCTGAAAAACCAGTTTAGTGTAGCTACGCCTCTCATCTTCAGAGTATCCGCTTCCATGAATCACCTTCAGCTGCTTCATAAACGTTGTCTTTCCACTTTCTCCTGTGCCTAAATGAAAGAAAAATAAATAAATAAAAATAAGAATTCATGCATTTAGAATTTAAAACCTGCAAAGAAGATAATAATAATAATAATAGTGCTTTTGTATTACTGTACACAGCTGTAAAAATAGTCTGTTGTTATCTGGAATGACATTTGTCCTGTATAAGAATAATTAATCTTAACGGTGTATGAATTCAATTGTTGTTTCAGAAGGATCAGCACTGGGTGTGTTTGAATGTTTTTTATTGATCTGTATGAAACCAGAAAATATGTCAATATGTTTTGCATTACAAAAATGTTATTCCTGCTTAAAGGAACACTTCACTTTTTTTGGAAATAGGGTCATTCTCCAACTCCCCCAGAGTTAATAAGTTGAGTTTTACCGTTTTTGAATCCATTCAGTTATATCGTGTACTAAGACCGGCAGAAAATGAAAAGTTGCGATTTTCTAGGCTGATATGATTAGGAACTACTCTCATTCCAGCGTAATAATCAAGGAACTTTGCTGCCGTAACATGGCCGCAGCAGGCGCAGTGATATTACGCAGCGCCTGAAAGTAGCTATATTATAACTAGTAGTTACCTAGCTGGGGACTACTTTCAGGTGCTGCGTAATATCACTGCGCCTGCTGCGGCCATGTTACGGCAGCAAAGTTCCTTGATTATTACGCCGGAATGAGAGTATAGTTCCTAGCCAAATCGGACTAGAAAATCTCAACTTTTCATTTTCCGCCGGTCTTAGTACACGATATAACTACAGAAGAGTCAAGTTTTAAATAGGACATATCGAAACTGTTTGATCGTTTTTGAACGCGATGCTACTGGTCTAATCGGATTCAATGATCTATGCTAAGCTATGCTAAAAGTGCTATCGCCAGATCCAGAGATCAGCTGAATGGATTCAAAAACGGTAAAACTCAGCTTATTAACTCTGGGGGAGTTGGAGAATGAGCCTATTTCCAAAAAAAAGTGGAGTGTTCCTTTAAGTGTTTAGCAAAGATAAAAGGCAGGGTTGAAGATGTTATTTTGTTTAAAAAAAAAAAAACTACAAATCATTTTTCAGGGTAAATAAGAAGGGTAATTTGAAATTAAATTTTCATTTTTTGATGCACTGTCCAATTAACCACACAAATATATTCAGCATATCTCCACACCATTTCTAGAAGTCATGACACCTGAGTGAAGGGGACCTGAAGTCATACGTCCACTAAAATTACTAGACTAGAATCACCAGGTCTATTCATCAGAAGAAGTCATCTCAAGTAATTATGTAACAAACCCCTAACTTGCATTGTGTCACAATATCTAATGTCCTGACTAAATTTACGTTGACTTTTAGAGACTTTAAGTCTATAAATAATTCTTCACAACCTTTCCCATCTTCTGACTTAGACTGAGTGAATTTGATAAAAATTCGGATTAAACAACTGACAGAATTATCTCACCTAATAAAAGCAATTTTATTTCTCTCCGTTTTCCTTCCTCCTGCTCAGCAAAGATTTTGTTTATTTCCTTATTTATGGCGATGGTTTCCCTCTCTTCTTCAGACAAGCAACAAATGCAACAGTATGCCGCCATTTCTCCAGTAGAAATGCAACATAACTACAAAAAAAAGAAAGAAAGAAAATGTAATTGGTCAGCATGATTTTTTTTATTAAACCATTAATTTTTATAATAGGCTCATTTATACTACATGTAGTTTATAACATCTAAAAAAAAAAAAAAGTAGTTCTTCATTAAATGCGAATTCGGACAGTCTTGCTTTAGTGTGCGGAAAGCTGGAAAAGGAAAACCCGGAGTGGAGTTTGAGCCGAGTGATTCCAGAACGCTTTGAGCGGGAGGGAAAATGTAGCCTACAGCTGTTTCTTTAAATATAAGTTTATCCAGACCGGCTTTTAGTGCATTTGTTATAGCCTTTGGCGTAATCGGGATATATTTTTTTGTCTGAAAATTAAGTTATTCGATATTAATTTCACGTTTAATTGTAAAATTAAAGCCATACTACTATAGGTTAACCTAGCTTGCGATAGGCTATTAAATAAGCTGGACTTTTTACTAGTAGTCACCAGTGATAGTAGCCTATGAAAAGCAGTGGCGAGCGGTGACTTTTTAGTATGCTGAGTGCTAAGATGAGTGCGTCTCTGCATCAACTGAATGAATTTATTGTTTCCTATTTTTTTCCTGATGTTTGTTATTATTTCAAAATTTTATATACATTTTTATAAACTTTTTTTTTTTTTTTTTTTTTTTTTTTTTTTTTACTACTTAGGCATGTTGACAATAACGTCTTCAACATTGTCTATGACCAGATATGTTTTTAGTGGACTTTCAAAATTTGCTTTGCTTGAGAAAGCATGAAAATATCCAATTATTATGGGGGGTTTTTCTTCATATGATTGCATTAGTTAGTTTTGCATCAAACACAATGTAATTTTCGGCATTTATTGGCTTTATTAGCTTTATTACTTAACAGTGAACTCATTCTCTCAGACGGTCTGGGTATGCGGCGCGTTCGCAGCTTTTATGGACGGAACGCCACTTAGAAAAGTAACTTCACGTTTTTAAAAAATATATAGTTCTTCACCTCTGATTGTAAATCAGTTGTGGAAATTCTTCAAACAAACAGACAGACATACATGATCGCCATATTAAACAGCAATTAAAAGTAAACAAAGGTGACTCACCTTCAGTCGTAAAACTTTATTTCAGGGAAGATGGAAACAATATCCATCTTACTCGAAATAAACATGTGCCACCTTGAAGAAATTTTCTGTCAACTGCGTCACATTCGTTCACTACAGACAAACTAGTTAGTCCTACATTTCCAGAAAGTCCGCCTTTAATATACCGGATATGTTGCAGAGCAGAAGAGAACCAATGGGAATTCAAATAAATTATTCTTCCAAGTTTAGTAACTATTTAAAGTGACTGATACTTTTTTTTAAATCTGCAAGTATCTGTTTTTTAGCTGCTCTTAGTGTTTAGTATTTGTTTGTGTTGATTTATCGGGTTACTTGGTGGGGGAGAAGGGGGCTAGATGTCACACAGGGAAGTTGTTTTATATATTAGGCCTGGTTGTCACCAGTGGTGTAGTCTAGTTTTTTGTAGTGAGTATACTGTGATTTTTCCTTCCCAGCCTCATACACACCCGTCCCAGAGCAGCCCCTCATAAGCACGACCACACTCACTAAACAGGACTCTATGCTTACTTTTATTTTTAGGAGCACTTGTGCTGCTAATTTAAAAAAAAAAAAATTAAGAGCACAGTACAAAAAATTCAGGAGCACCTTCTGATCAATAACAAAAGTTAGCCTTCCTACCAAGTAATACTGGACTCCTTTAAAGTGGGCATTTTTTTCTAACTTTATTCGAAGTGTTATTTTTTGTCAAATTCAAAAATGTATTTTTATAAGGTTTTTTCAAAATTTCTAATTAAAACAATGCAATAAGAAAAATAAGTTACCGATCAAATAAAATCAGTATTAACAAAATTCATTTGTACTAGACGTGGAACAGAAGAACACAAAAGTGGCTTGTAGGTATTTACAGACATTTAATGAGGCTCAGGTGGCATGAGTGCAGTTAACTTCATAAATTCATGTTGAGATTCATGTTTTAAATATAAAATTTTGAATATAGAAATATTCAATATTTAGCATCTTTTCAGGTTAAATAACTGAAATGATACTTAAAAATATGAAATTAAAACTGCCAGTAGGTGGCGGCAAGTTACTGATTTTATCACTGAATCATTCATTCAATTGATTCGTTCGAACTGCTGATTCATTCAGGAACAAAGCAAGTCCCTGCGTGCATACTATCCACCTGTCTGCCCTAATAGTACGGTATTTAAAATGACTAATATCACATAGAATTTAGGATGGATAGTATGCACATTTGGACTCAGGCACTAGTCTTTATGAATGAGTAATTGAATTGACTCACTAGATTCGTTTAAAACGCTGCGCACTCAATGCTGCGCCAGAGTTGCACAATAGCAATGTGGTGTATGGGAGGGAGAAAAAAAAAGTGCAAAAAATTCATTAATTAAACAACACTGCGTCGTTACCGTTGGTATTGTATCAGACACTTGCACTTAACATTATATGAAAATCAAGCTCAAATGGAGTTAACAATGTTTTTGACCAGAAAATGACAGAGATTGTGTCTGTCATTAGAACGGCTGTAACTGTTATCTGAAGCAGCAAGTGCATTGCATTATATGCTTTCATCAACTTTTACAGGTTATATAACTTTGATTGTACCTATATGGGCGCTTCGTTATTTCTTGTTGTTTAATACACTTGGCCAAAATCTCAAATTAAGCGTTTATGCACAGGATATTTAAAACGTAGCCTACACAAGTAGGCTATATAGACAGCAAATAACTAATTCTTCTTCCCTTTTCAAACACACAAAAACATTATCCTTTACAGACATAGTGTTTGAGTAAAGAAAACGCTGTACTATTCAAACATCAATTATTTATTTACCCTTGCATTGCGAAAAAGCGGAGATCTGTCTCCTCCAGGCTGTGCGCGGCGCGTCAATCTGAATGGAGGCGGGGTGAAGTTACGAGAGGCTTGTTTGAGATGAGCAAAATCTGCGCAGAACCGATCACCGGTGATCACCGCGAGATGCATGCCGGTTAGAAAAGTGTCCGAGTTACGTCCGCCTTGCTCTGATGTCATGCTGACGTGTGCCAAAAAACTCTCGAGACGGCATATTTTCTATAACAATCTAAAATACATGTTTGAATTGAAATAAAAATGGATGATAAATACGTCTTTCGTATGGAATTAAATAGCAAGCACTTTGAGTGTCTTGTTCATCATTTTTATATTCATATAAAAGCAACAGAACTGAAATTATATCATGTTTATCAGCAGCACAGCGCTTGAGTGAGAATAACGCGATATCTACCTTCGATCTCGTTTGATCTCGTTCTACTTCGAGAGCTCAGAACTGTCCGTCTTGACTGGGTTTATTTCACTCCTCCCCTCACTGCAGCCGCGCCTACATTTCAGGCGAGGCGCATCTCAAACAAGCCTGAGGTCTTGCTGAGAGCTTCATGATCCAATGGCGTTTTACTGACAAGTTATTTTAGTGCGTATCATTGGTTTACTATTTTTAAAACTCTCTGATTTAAAATAATAAAAACGAATTACAATCAACTCAAGTTTGGATAATTTTTCACAGCTGGGCTAGGGTATGGCAACTGCCATACTCTGCCATACGCAAACGCCGCCCCTGTGTGAGTCTCAGTACTAATGCACTGCATTTCACAAAATGCTGTGTATTTTGCAGGGCAGGAGTATAAATGGGATTGGCTGTTATGCCCCCCCCCCCCCCCCCCCCAACTAAGAGAAGCACAGGAAGGATGTTTTATATACATTTTAACTGGTTGTCTCATTTGTTAGTCACAATTCATTAATTATGATTTCTGTTGACTAAACAATGGTTTGCTGTGGTTTAAACATTTTAGTATGTTTTGTTTTATTGCAGAAAAGTCTATTATAAGCATCATTGTCAAAAATTGTACTCAGTGAACTGTATCTTCTTTCTTTCTTTGGTCAAAACTTTATAGATAGTTCACCCAAAAATGAAAATTCTGACATTAATTACTCGCCCTCATGTCGTTCCAAACCTGTAAGGCCTTTGTTCAGCTTCGGAACACAAATGAAGATATTTTGGATGAAATCCGAGAGCTTTCTACACTCATATAAATGAGTTCTACACTCATTCTAACTTATATGCTGTGCTGCTGATAAACATGATATAATTTCAGTTCTGTTGCTTTT
Organism: Acrossocheilus fasciatus; assembly: GCA_036784905.1. Classification (NCBI taxonomy): domain Eukaryota; kingdom Metazoa; phylum Chordata; class Actinopteri; order Cypriniformes; family Cyprinidae; genus Acrossocheilus; species Acrossocheilus fasciatus. Next base: position 19,423,171 of record CM071959.1, on the reverse strand, counting down.
ATATGAACAAGACACTCAAAGTGCTTGCTATTTAATTCCATACGAAAGGCGTTTTTATCATCCATTTTTATTTTAAACGCAGCATCACAGTTGCCTGAACCAATGAGCATTAAGCTGTGTCGTCAGTCAGTCGTTTCCCATCATGCTTTTGATCATCGCAGTCGGCGGAGAGCAACTGCGCGCGACTGCTCAATCCGACACAGCCACCTGAAAGTAGTCCCCAGCTATATTATAACTAGTTACCTAGCTGGGGACTACTTGCGTAATATCACTGCGCCTGCCGCGGCCATGTTACAGCAGCAAAGTTCCTTGATTATTACACCGGAATGAGAGTATAGTTCTTAATCATATCTGCCTAGAAAATCGCAACTTTTCATTTTCCGCCGATCTTAGTACACGATATAACTACAGAAGAGTCAAGTTTTAAATAGGAAAACTATCGAAACTCTTTGATCATTTTTGAACGCGATGCTACTGGTCTAATAGGATTCAATGATCTATGCTAAGCTATGCTAAAAGTGCTATCGCCAGACCCGGAGATCGGCTGAATGGATTCAAAAACGGTAAAACTCAACTTATTAACTCTGGGGGAGTTGGAGAATGAGCCTATTTCCAAAAAAAGTGGAGTGTTCCTTTACTTAAGTATACTTAATAAAATAAACTTATACTACTTTTAAGTAAACTACTTTTTGGTAATGGTAGACAGAAAGGATATTACCACGATCAATGCACAGAAACGTATAGGACGTCGGTAAAATAGTTTATGTGACATCAGGGGTTCAGCCGTTAATTTATGAAGCTACGAGAATACTTAAATTGTGCACAAAGAATTTTTTGTCAAAAGTTATTTTAAACATTCCCTGAGAAATATTCACTGGAGTTAAATGTGTGGAGAAACTAGCCTATTTTTTTTCTAGTAACAGTCATAATATAGAATTCAATTAGTAATTAAGAATAATAAATACATAAATAAATAATTGATAACTGAATTTGTGACAGTCATCTGAAATAGGTACTAGCTACTACAGGATCATAACTTTTAAATAGTTAATACCTGTTACAAAAATAATTTTAACAGTTATACATATGCCATGAATTGAAACTTTAAACCAAGGGTTGACTCAATTCTGTCAATTGATTCTCATTTGAATCCTCTCCTCCAGTTCCTCCATCAAAAATCCAAAAACCCTAAAATTATCCTCTTTTAATAAGACAAGGTACATTTTTACCAGTCACATTCAAACTCTACTGAAGAATAATTGTAATCCTCTTTTTAATGATTCTTTTAAATGATTCTCTATTACAAATCTGAAGATGAAAAGGAATTTCAGCATGATAATAACCTCAAACACAAATCTACGTCAACAAAGGAATGGCTTAAGAAGAAGATTTTAGAATGGCCCAGTCTGAGAACAGACCTAAACTGAAAACAGAAAAAAACTTGCGGAATAACTTGAACAGGTGATCAATCTGGAGCTCTTTAGCAAAGAAGAGTGGGAGAAAAACTGACTAATCGAGATGTACTAAGTTGATAGATTCTCATTTAAAAAGACTGACTGCTGTATTAAAAGCAAAAGGAGTTCCAACTAAGCATTATTTCAGGGGTGTGTACACTTGTGCAACCAGGTTATTATAAGTCTTTTTTTAGTTTTACTCTTACATTAAAGTGTAAAAATATCTGACACAATTTTACTTGAATTCAATTTTTGCATCTCAAAAAGCTGCATTTTTAACAGGGCGGTGTAGACTTGTTTTATACACAATGTTGGTACAATATCCCACAATGCTCAACTCAAAATTTGGCTAATAAATAATCATTAATTGATTAGACTGCCAATAAATGCGTGAACGTTCCCTTTAAATTCCACCATAACTCAACATCATTAAGTTTGGTTGATCGTTGCAATACCTGAGAGTTGTCTTCTCAAAATTAATGAACTGCTCTGTGATGCTGTCAGTGGGAGATTGGATATGGAGAATATCTTGATATGTTGGGATGTAGTCTTCGGTTACAATGCAGGCCATGTTTTCAATAAAACTTTAAAAACATATTTGTTATTATTAATCATATCCTTACTTTGATCAAAAACCACACCATATGACAGAATTGCTTATGAAGGCTTTATTTGCATAACAGTAATTACATGAATTGTCAGTGGCATCATAAAAAGAGAAGATGAAACATTCACAAAGTCGGTAAAAGACAGGAATTGACAGGAACCGTTAAGCATTTACTAGTGGAGTCTAGTAGCTGATACTCTGCGTCGACTGTAACAGATCCTAATGCCTTTGTCTGCCCATAGATGACAAATAATATGTGCATGATTCCTCTGCAGCTGCGTTATTTGATGTATGTCCTGTTCCTGGACCCACTGGGCATAAATCTACAGATACTGTATCACAGACCTAATGAGACTGACAATACATTACAGTGCAAGATCCAATCTTTCTTAAATTGGTGCAAAACATTCATAAAAATTGGGAAACTGTGTTTTTTATGTATAACATTTCATTAATTATTCATAGAAAAATATATTTTTTAATTATCTTTTAGATATATTCTTAATTTTTTTTTAATGATTTATGTATTTGTTTTGCCACAGAACGGGTTGTGCCGAGCTATTCATTAGTCTGGTCGTTTGATGAGAAAAAGATGAAATGTAGTTGCAATAAAACTGTTTAAGAATCCCTACAACTGCGAGGACTAGTATTCTGCTGAGCAGAACTGCAGAAGAACTGATGATGGCACGGTTTGATCTTTGGCTGACCGATCAGCAGAAAGGGGCGTTTAATGTAGACATCGAATATTCAAGCTGTTTATTCATTTTTCTACCCCTGAATGAAAAATGAAAATTTAAGCCGAATTCTTGTTTTTCGTTTTTTTGAGCCGTTTTCTAATTTCTCTACTTTCAACATTAAATTAAAAAAAATCAAATGACCAAAAGATACACTGACCTAATACACACACAGTCATGCAATGCTGATGTTGTTAACATTAACAATTTGTATGGTTCGATGTGATATGAGCTAAGTGATCATTAGATTTAATCACCATTGGTAGCGTGATTTATTGTAATGCTTTTTTCCATAGATGGTCAGAACAAATGTGGCAGACTTGTTACGTACTTGTTCAGATGACAATATCTTGTGAAAGTTTTTATTTGGGTCATATATTCCCAGATGTAAGCTAGAATCTGTGATTGTGAAGTACAGTAAACATCCACACCGGTGCGGTGACTGACTGCCACACATACTCCTCAAAACATTAGATTCATCCGCGCTGGAGCCGTGCCGGCACACAACCCACTCAAGGAAGATAATTCTGCAAATAGCTGCAGGCTTTCAAACAGAGATGGCAACAAAGAGGCAAAACTTACGGACTGCAGAATTAAGTACAAAAGCAACTAGCCAAGACATTTTTAATATATACAATAGAATTTAAAGGCTTTATTAAACAGCAGTGGCGCCAATAGTCTCATGGGCAGTGTGCCGACATATAGTGCAGCTCAAAATGCCTAAAATAAATCTTTAAAAAATAGTAGTGTCTTTAAGTGCAGATGGATTGGCATTGATATAGTCTGATGGTGAGTGAAACTGAAGGTGCACCGGGGGCTCATCAGAGCATTTTATACTTATTTAGGCAATAGATGATGACAAAGTTTTTCATGCCAATGAAGAATTTACGTGTTTCTATGGTGTCTGTAGCACAAATGAAGTGACAGTATATGCTCTTGGACTTATTTTCCTCGTAGGAAACCACTTTTTGTGTATATAAATTTCTGAAGAACAGCATGGCATCATGAATATCCCCACGCTTGCCTGAAGGTGGCGCCAAACCACAAAGAAAAGGGATGGAAGAGCAGGTGTCAAACAATCTCAGATCACACATAGGCCTATAATTCTGCCAGTAACTTCAGGAAAGTACATTTTTAAATCAAGTAGAGGATGATGAAGGAATTAGCAAACCATGTTGAGTGGATGGTCGTGTAGAACAGCAACAAACTCTCTTCTATACGGTTCTGTGTACCTTAAAAAGGAACTGTATCACACAGTGCAAAACTTGAATTTTATTATGTGATTGGACTCCCAAATATTCTGCTGGAACATTTTTGAAATGGCATGTAATAAAACAAAAACAAATAAACACACGCTTTTTGTTTAGGTAGTCTCTTCCTTTCGGCCACAAAAGAAGGATGGAGAAAAGCAGAAACTTACAATCTTGCTATTCTCCAACAAAACTTGGTCATACTTGCTGAGAGAAGCTACAAATATGATTAATATCACATTTTCAAAGCAACGGGGATCCACTTCCTTCTCTATGATCTATGACCCCCGACATCTACAATCCTGAAAATACAGACAGACCAGAAATCAAGTTCAGTCATCTCATCCACTTTTCTATTGGATGAGACAGAAAAGGAAGTGGATCCATTGCTTTGAGGATGTGACATCACTCACTAGCTTCTCTCAACAAGAAGTTCTGGAGGAGAATAACAAGGATGTAAATTTCTGCCTTCCCAGACTTCAAAAAAAAAAAAAAAAAAAAACTCAACAGTTTGATGACCTCTGATGGAAGTAGAAGGAACTGCAGACCATTAGAAAAAAATAAAAATAAAACAAAACAATAGATCTGTTTAAAATACCATAGATGGTCAAGAGAAAAACATAAAGATAGGGGGATCATCTGGCCCCAGGGGGTATCTTACCCCAATCTTACGCTGAATGGACTTTTCTTTTCAGAAAACGTTACTAATAAACTGTCAAACAAACATGACAATCAGACCCAATATATAAAACAACTTCCCTGTATCACAACCCACCAATGAGCACTACGAGCAGCTAAATAGTTACTAAACTTGGAGGAATAATGTCAGGACAGAGCCTGTGTGTCAGGATTCAGTCCTCTGACTTCTTATTGGTTCTCTTCTGCTTTGCAACATATCTGGCATAAAGCAGACTTTCTGGAAATGTAGGCCTAACTAGTTTGTCTGTCTGCAGAGAACGAACGGGACTCATTTGACAGAAAATAGTTTGAAAAAATTCCTTCAAGGCGGCACATCCAGCGTTTATTTCAAGGAAGATGGATATATTCATCTTATAATACATATATATTGTTTGCATCTTCTGTGAAACAACTGAAGGTGAGTGATACTCTTTGTTTACTTTTAATTGTTGTTTAATATGGTGACCATGTACTGTATGTCTGACTGTTTGTTTGTTGTACACTGAAGAACCTCCACAACTGCATAACAGATGAAGAAATATGTCTATATTATTTTATTAGAAACTTGTGGTTACTTGTCATAGTATAAGTGGTGCCTATTAGTAAAAAGTTAAGCTTATTTATTTAATAGCCTATCACATACAAGCTTGGTTAACCTGACTAACCTGTCGATTTTGACTATAATATCATTGTCATTTTACAATTAAACGTAATTAATACTGAATAAGTAAATTTCAGACCAAAAATAAATAAATTACTTCCAGAGGCTATAAAAATCAATGGGCTTTCAGTACAATGGCTCTGAACAGTGCAGAGACAGTGCAGGCAAAAATGCACCGGTCAAATTTGAGATTTTGGGCTTTTTGGTTTATCATAAAATGTTTTTTTTTTTTTTCAGACTAGTGGAAAGAAAGCATCCTAAAGACGCTGTTAAGTGTTTCTTTTATAGCACTTTATCTATTTGTGTCAATAGATTTCAATTACAATGCATATTTTAAAGGCTGTTTTCTCAACAATAAATGAGTTATTTTCTCCTACACTCATAAAGTCATAAATGTCCACTTCAGTAGCACTTACACACACCAAACTTTACATTTTTATTCCTGTCTGTTTTTTACCGAGAGATTTGTTCATATGTAATTTGCTTGATTATATCTGAATCCCCCAAAAATTGTGAAAATATAGCGTTTTCTGTCTGTTCAAAGTATTTTCTGAATTAGTGACAAAATGAGATACCCAAAATAAGTCCCTCTGTAAAAAACCTTTGACTCTAATATGTCAAAAAAAAAAAATTAAACAAGAATTTTGAAACTGACTTCATCCAGTGTTTAGATTTTTGTACTAGAAATGTATGCAAATTTCATTAAATAATGCCTCATTTGAATATTTAAACCTAACATTTTAGAAAACTTGTAATACCGAAAAAATGTTTGTAATTATCAATGTAATCAATTGACTGGGTAAGTAAGGCCATAACTATTAAGTAACATTTTTTTACCCTATTCACCTGCAGTGTCTCGCATTAAAAAAAAAATCATGCTGACCATTATAATCTTTCATTTGTAGTTGTAACATTTCTACTGGAGAAATGGGGGATAACTACTACTATTGCATCTGTTGTTTGTCTAAAGAAAAGAGGGATGCCATCGCCAAAAATATGGAAATCGACCTCATCCTTGCTCAGCAGGAAAGGTTTAAAAGGAGAGAAATAAAACTGCTTTTATTAGGTGAGATGATTCATTTAATCAGAAAGTTTATTAAACATATCCCCTCCATCTCATTCATCTTATAAGTCACCTTGTGTACTTTAGCACAATATAGCTTCCTACCATAGAGGGAAGAAGCGAATGGTATAAGTGTCTTTCACAAAATTCTTGTAAATTCCTGTCTTTTATTGACATCTTAATCTATCTCTGTTTCCTTTTCTTTTTCCCTGATCCCACTGACAATTCATGTGATGAATGTTATGCAAAATATGCCTTCATATGCAATTCTACTGCACATGGTATTGTTTTTGATCAAACTGCTGATGTTATTAATGATAACAATAATAATAATAATTATTAATTCTGTCATTAATTACTCACCCTCATGTCGTTCCAAACCCGTAAGAACACAAATTAAAATATTTTTGATGAAATCCAATAATTTTCTGACCCTGCATAGACATTACGCAACTGACACATTCACGTTCAAAGAATACTTTTTATGCAAAAAGAAAACAAAAATAAATACTTTATTCAACCATTTTTCTCTAGTGAAGATCAGAGCTGGGTAGATTACTTACAAATTGTAATCCGTTACTGATTCCAGATTACATGACAAAAATTGTAGTCAGTAACGTAATTTGTTACATTACACATTTTAGGTAATGTAATCAGATTACTTTGAGATTACTTTTACTTTAACTCGTTTATCACATCGATTTAAATAGCATTATCTTGTACCATAATGATGGAAAAAATGCAAAGTGTAAGAAAGTGTAATTTACAACATGAAGTGCATCCTGAAATCTCAAAAACTACTTGTTGAACTCATTATTAAATCTGAAATTAATTGCCCCATGAATGTAGCCTGGTAATACCAAACTCTGCTACTTTGCAGAAGTGAACTGAAATTGAGCGGAAGTATGAAGTCTGACGTAGTCACGCTACCATGAATGTTGTTTATGATGCTAAATAGCATTTAAAAAGGTTATTTTTCAGGCTAAACCAGCCAATGTGCATGTGGAGTCATAACGTGCTTAAGACTGCGGATGTGCATTGGCTGGTCTAGTCAGGTTTCTATGGGAAATTTGGCTCTTTCATTTAGAAAGTGGGACTATTCCTCCATATTGCGCGTTGCAGTTTCTCCTGCTCATAAGTATAGGAGTAAATAAAACACTTACTAAAAAAGATTAAATATTTTTATTTACCTGCATGCCATGTGATCATTAACCAACATCAAAGAAACCGTGAACATGCAAATGTGATACTTAATTATTGAAATATTTCTTTTAAAATCTCACGGGTACTTAAAGCAAATATATTTGGTTAATAAAGTTTAGATGAAAAAAAGTTTTGGAATGCCTTCATTACATGTAACTAATAAATAACGTGAATATGTGCATTTTAATTAGTTATAATTAATAATACATGGTTAAAAAAAACCCTACAGAGTAATAATTCAAATAAAAATGAATGTGTCCATCAGTAGTTGATGCAATATTGAAACCCTTCTTAAACCTGAAATTATTTTTGTAAATCCAATGGTCAAATTCTTTCACCACCTGACCAATGATGACTGATCTTTGTGTGAATGTCCACAAAACTGGACTATATATATATACATATATAATATGTATTTAATCGGTAGGCTATTTTAGAAAGGAAATTTAAAAGATGAATTATGAATAATTTATTGCTATTGTGTGAATAATATGCAATCATGTAATCCATAAAAAAGTAACTGTAGTCTGATTACGAGTATTTTAAAATGCAACTTACTCTAATTACAAGAACTTAATTTTTGGAATCTGATTACGTAATCCAGATGACAAGTAATCAGTTACTACCCAGCTCTGGTGAAGATATTGTTGAATAAAGTCATTACTTTTGTTTTCTTTGAGAACAAAAAGTACTCTCATAGCTTCATAAAATTATGATTGAACCCCTGATGTCACATGGACTATTTTAATGATGTCCTTACTGCCTTTCTAGGCCTTGAATGTGTCAGTTGTGTTTCAGGGTCAGAAAGCTCTCGGATTTCATCAAAAATATCTTAACTTGTGTTCCGAAGATGAACGAAGGACTTTACGGGTTTGGAACAACGTAATTAATAACAGAATTTTCATTTTTGGGTGAACTATCCCTTTAAGGTATTTGCCTATACATATTTTAAAAACTGATTTAAAGAAAAATCCCTGAGGAATATTTACTGAAGTAAAATGTGTTACCAGCATAGATTTTTTTAAATTTTATTTCAATTTTATTAGTAACAGCTGCAACAAGAAAAGAAAATAGCTGATAACTGACCTTATAACAGTACGAATAATAGTAATAGTGCTGAAATAGTAACTAGCTCCTACACTACAGGATCTGTACTAGTAACCTTTAAATAGCTCCAGGTAAAATACTGGACCCAGTTATAACAATTTAGGACTTTTATCTTCCAAGCAGTTTTCCACACGGTGTCGATAAAGAGCTAGGAATCACCTGCAAATCTGCACGTTAATTCTCTCGTACAGTTTAATGATAAAAACACCTCTCAGAAGTCACTTTAACAATAAACGGAACAGACGCGGCACTTGTCTCTGAATGACCTTAGTAATAAACCTTTAAATGTGAATATATATGATTTTATATAGTATATAAAAACTATTAAAGGTGTTTTATGAAAATATCGAGAGGACAGAACTTCTCCAGATATGTTTGACTGGGAATGGGCGTTGTCCATTCAGTCGAATAGCAGGGTTTGTGGCGAGACACGCCCCGCGAGCTCCACAGCCGCTCCTCCACCAACCTTGCCTCATTCCAGGCCCCGCCCCCTCGCTCGCTTCTTCCTCCGATTGGCTCGGCACCCTGTCACTCACGCTCCATTTTCCAGCTGTCGCAGCTCCAGGTTTGTGTGCGACTCACACCGGACTGGACGGTGCGATCATCTGGAAATTTTTTCACTCCGTCGATTTTTTTTTGGGAGCCCACACCTGTGTCATTTTCCTTCGTCAATTTTTGGACTTGAAATATTCTTGAAGCCCAATCGGATGCAAAGAAATGAGCGGTGAAATCAGCGCGTGGAGTGTAAATAAAGATTCCGGCTAGCTAGCTGCTTAGCCCACCCAATTAAGCTAGTTAGTGCGTTAGCTAATTAACTTTTCGGATTTTGGATGCTCAAAATCAAATGTTTGCACTGTAGTCGGTGTTATATACGCACGCAGCGTCTCTAAAAGCGCATATGGCTGTCTTCTGCCACCTGTCGCCGTGTGTTAGCTAGAGATCCGGGCAGCTGATGGACAGTGTTGCGGTGAGTCTGGGCACTGGGGCGGTTAGCTTAGCGAGACAGCAAAGGACAGCACGGATGTCGTGGCAGGCTAGTGTGTCCCTCCGGGACTCTGGTTGGTAGTCATTACAGATACTAAAAACAGGGCTCGAGTGGGTCTGATAGCAGGGGAGATCTTTAGATTCACATCTGGCCTCCAATCTCATCCAGTCTTTGGCCTTGCTTGATAGATGCGTTTGTATGAACAGGCTGGGGTCTCTTTTGCTTCATCGATTTAACGTTACGTCTACCATAAGGCATCCTGCATTTTTAAACAACATTCCGCCAAATCCACCCTGTTCCTCTTTCGACGCGGTTGCAAAGGGAAGCGGGCCGTAGAAGTGTGTCAGATCAGGGTTGGGATCTCCAAACGCTGTGGTGATGACTCTGGAGTCCATGATGGCCTGTTGCATGAGTGAAGAGGCGAAGGAGTCCAAAAGAATCAACGCCGAGATCGACAAGCAGCTCCGGAGAGACAAACGAGATGCGAGACGAGAGCTTAAACTCCTCTTACTGGGTAAGTGCGTCGCTGACAGCTGCTGTGACCGTCAATTATGGCCAGAAGATGCATGAGGTTTGACATAAACGCATATTGCTTTTTTGGATCTAATGCATAATGATGCTGACATGCTGTTGAAGTCGAAATAGGAGCGTTGCTTTCACTACTTGTGTCATTCGTGTGCATGATTTCACTTTCTGTAATTCATGCACGTGTTGATCTGCATTGTGTTTTTAGTATTGTTGGATATTCCATAACATATCAAAAATCCTAAAAAGAATGCTTTCGTTCTAATTAGTTCTAATGGGATCATGCGTTCCTTCGGTCGTGGAATATAAGGGAATTTCATGGAATATTACACAGTGAACGAATCTGTTCTTTATATATTTAAAGTTATATAATGTGTTTTTGCTTGGTTATAAGGGAAGAAATATTAATTTAAATTTTAAAGTATATTTAAAATTAGCTGTTGTTTTCTTGGTTACATAACATTTTAATTATTAAAAAAAAAGTATATATATATATATATATATATATATATATATGCTTTTAACATATTTTTTACAAGGGGAAAAATATGTTTCAAACACATGATAAATGCATTTTTTATTTTATTAAAATATTGCAAATATTTTAAAATTGTGACTTTATTTAGCATAATCTGTCATTTTTAAAACTGTAATATATAATAAGTAAATGACTGGGAATGTCATGGAATTTCATTGGTCAATAGGTAAGGGAACTAATAAAGATAAAAAGGACAAGGGTATGAGACTATACAAAACAAATGCAGTGGGGTTTTTCCACCCATTAAACTGTTACTGAAAGTCTCCAATCCATGTTAATTTATTAGAAATGAACATTAGTAAGTGTTTTAAAGAGTCTTCGAGTTGCACTAGTGTCAGTTTACATTCGTCTCGTGATCTGACCATTAGGCTGCTCTTTGCTTTCGTTTTGGTGTCAGAGCCATTAGCTCATTTGTGGCTGTAAGCAAAGCTAGATTGTCAGCAATTTAAGCCTAAGAGATTATATCTGAATATTTCAGTAGCGTAAAGCGTTTCATAACACGCGTCCTTACATTGTTCTCAGATAGAGAGATGCAGTAGCTATGAAAATAATTAGATCAGAGGCTTAATTTGAAACTCGGGTTGCAAAATCTATTTAGGACGGTGTTTGCATCCCAGTTTGTGACTGGGGAAGTCAAAGAAGGTCCAGATTTTATCTTCTTTAGTTGCGTCTCTTTTACTGATCCTTGGCAGGCACGACGAGACCATGATGCGCCAACGTCGAGAATGAAACCTGTTCTGACCAGGTTGTGGTTTTACAAGCCAATCCTGTTCCCAAAAATGGCAAAAACAGTTAATCCGGCTGACCCGCGCCAAGTTGCTGTTAAAAAAAAAAACGACGGATTTGGACAGAGAGGGATCCTCAAATTGCGTAGATGAACAGGCACGGTCATGGGGCCTTGTTGTGTAGTGTGGGCTGACCCATAAAAGCGCTTCACAGAACGCATGTCCTTAGAAAGCTCGTGCAACACAACCAGCCTTTGTGCCCAGACTCGCAGAGGAAAGACAGCAATAAGATACGCCTCGGTGGAGGAAGAGGGCCTTGCATGACCAACGAGCGCTGTTAACCTTCTGCTTCTAGCTCAGTAAACTCTCGACCGCTCTGTCTGAAAGCTGAGAGGAAGTTGTCACCGCTCAAGGCTTATGAGGCCACATTCTCAGAGTAACAGATTTGTGTTTTGTTAATATGCTTCTGCAGGTCTTGGGAAGGTCTTAGAACGTCCACAAATTAAGGCCTTAAGAAGATCTTAAATCAGAGGAGAAAGCCTTAAATTCATAGTCACGGCATTAAATGTTGCATGCATCGCTAAAAATGTGTATATTTTTGACTTGTTTTCCCATACAAATTACGAAACATCGTTAAATCAAGGAACAAGTGATGCAAAGTGAACAAATTAAATCTTGTTTTCTGAGAAGATGAATGAAATGAAGTGAGTTTATGCTTAAAAACGTTTGAATCAAGTTCATGAGCCCGTTGACAAACTCACTTCATTTCGATAAGTTTCACAGGAACTTGGCTTATCTTATCTCTCATTTTGCTTCTCAAATAACCGTATCTTGATTTAAGAATCTTTTGACATTTGTACAGGAAAGCAAGCCAAAAATACTGAAGAATATCCTTTTTTTTTTTGCTGGGTGATCAGAAGGTGCAGTGAAAGTTTTTCTTTCTATATTCTTTTTGTAAAATGAATTTAAAAAAAAAAAAAAAAATGGAGATCGGTTGGAAGTTGCACTTTCAAACTTTGAAGTTTCTAAAACAACTCTTTGTTTGCTCCCTAGACATTTACCTTTAAACAATGTATTGATGTATTGCATTCCCTTCACTTTATTCTTTAAATCTTTATTTGGTCTTAAAAAGGTCCTTAAGTCTTAAAATTGCCATCGTAAAAACCTGCAGAAACCCTGTGTTTATTCTTGTAATTCCAGTCCTTTTTGAGGTTTATAATGTCTTTTTTTTTTCTTGTGGTGTTCTACAGAAGTTCTCAAACACTTTGACTTCCTCCCCCAAGGTTATTCCAAGAAAAACGATTGTTTTGGATGTCTGGTTGAACCGGATTTTTAAAGCTTGGTTAAATAAGCATGATATGTCTTATTTGAAGCCTTTGCCCTCGCTCTGAATATTTGATTAACTTGTTAGCGTGACTATCTTTCCTGACATGATGTAGCTTCCTTCCAAAGTAACGTGTTGGAAGAGTTTGCTGCATGTGATCCTTGACATTTATTTGAGGTTCGATGTTTGTTCAACCTCTAGGTGTTTATCTTCTGTATTCCAACTATTTTAACATGTTTTGCTGATTATATTACTTTCTGTTTTATTAGAAATCCATATTTATACTTTCAGTAAATTATTTTTGTGATTTTTGTTTTGTCAAAATATTCCATTCGAAATGATCAAAGCCTCTATACATTTCAAAAATATATTCCATCAATCTCCCAACAACTGGTAGCATTTTCAAAAATGAAAATTGTCGTCATTTATTCACCCTCATGTCGTTCCAAACCTTGTGTAAGTTTCTGTCTTATGTTGAATGAATTTCAGATTGCCCGCAGCTCGTCTATTAAAATATATTAAACGTGGCCCGCCAAGCATAATTTACAAAATATGCAGTTTCATGAGGTGAAAGCACTAAATTTTAGACCAGATGTAGCAGTAAAAGGCAAGTGATAACAATTTCATAACTCATATGCACTGCCATTTCTTTCACGCACAAGAATTCCTAAACGCACCGAAAGGGGAAGAGCTCGACTCGTTTGAAGCACGTTGCACAGATCTTTGTTAGCTCTGCCTGAAGACAGCGCAGCGCGAGCTCAGAACAAATGCGTTTTCTTGCTGACAGGTCTCGATCACGCAACCACTAAACAGTGCTGTGAGAAGCGTTTGCATCAGAGGTTTCCGATGCAAACCACAGATTTTGCGATGGTTTAAAAGCAGATGAAACGGCGGTAACATTCTTAGCAACGCTTACGCGGAAAACAGGAGGAACATCGTGCAACAACAATGCAGTTAGAATACATTTCGATCCACAAATCACCTACATGTAGGCCTACAGTGGATTTACTGTAGTAATGGTAACTTTGATATTGTGGCAGAAATGTAGGATATTCATAGCAAATTTTATATTATTAATGTAGACATATAGGCTAAGTGAATGTAAAGAAATCTAGGCCAAATTACAGATATGTTAAGTAGTTTTGTGCTTTTCTATTTATACAAAATGTGTTAAACTAAATAGCATCTCGATATTATAATTATTAAAATGTAAGGTTGTCAATATTTACAGATTTTTACATCAACAAAACTCAAGCTACTACTATTGTCAACTCAAACTAATATCATATATAGATAGATATATTGATGTAGATATAGATAGATAGATAGATAGATAGATAGATAGATAGATAGATAGATAGGAAGAAGCATCCGGCCCCCCGGAGTGTCCACATCATCGAATCTGGCCCCCTTTTAAAAAAATTTTTTGGACACTCCTGAATCTGATAGTAGGTAAAGAAATACTATGGAATTCAATGGGGACCATCAACTGTTTGATTTACCAGCGTTCTTCAAAATATTATTTTTTATGTTCAGCATAAAAAAGAAACTCATTCAGGTTTGGAATGACATGAGGGTGAATAAATAATGACAAAATATTCATTTTTATTCAAAATATTCATAGTATAATGTTAATGGTAACTAATTTTAGTTACTTTTAGTTGTTTTGATGATTGTTTCGATAATCAGCTACACTTGAATGCACATCACAATACGAAATAATTTTTTTTTTACTTTTTTCCAGTTTTTTTTTTTTTGTAAAATGAAGTGAAAATCTAACATACACTGTGTGCAAAAATAATAATAATAATATATATTTTTTTAAATTAACTACGATCTTTGCCTCGGTAAACTCCTAATTTGCTGTCTTTTAATAGTTAATAAGGTAGTTCTTAAGTTTAGGTATTGGGTAGGATTAGGAATGCAGAATATGTGCTTTGACTACTAATAAACAGTCAATATTTTAATAATAGGCATGCTAATAAGCAACTAGTCAATAGTGAGAATTGGTTCCTACACTAAAGTGTTACCAAATGTATTGTTTTAAATGAAATTTGCCATTACAGCATTATAATGTTCAGTATGAAAAATGGATATAAAGTTTGAGATTTGTTAATATCGACTTTAAGATGACTGAAATGTGCATAATCTGCAATATCGGCCAATAACTGATATGGTACCGATATATCATTTATGCACATACCCAACAAATTTATTTTTTTAACGTGTCACCTTTTAATAAAGTAAAAGTATGTTTTACAGAGTTTGTAGAAATTTTATAAATATAAATTGGGATGAACAGATATTGACATCTTGGCCAATAATTACTGTTTTAACCAATATTAAAATGATTGAAATGCTACAAGTAAATTTTGGTTTTGCAACACAATCATGTATGGCATGAAAAATGTTAAAAAAAAAAAAGTTTAAAAAAAAAGCTGAAATCTGCATGTGTAATTAATTATCCAATATGTACTGAAAAAAAAATGTAATGCCACCCGATAACCATTATGGTACCGATATATCATTTATGCACATACCCAACAAATGTATTTTTTAACGTATCATCTTTTAATAAAGTATATTTTACATAGTTTGTAAAAAAAAATGTATTAATAAAAATATGAATTGGGATGAACAAATATTGCCATCTTGACCTATTATTACGATGTTTAACCGATATTAAAATGAGTACATTTTGGTGTCACAACTAGTGGTAGACCGATATTGTATTTGTGACAGTCGATGCCGATATCTTGGAAAGCAGGGTGGCCGATGGCCAATGTAAAGCTGATATAATTGTATTTATTTTAATTATTTAAGAAATTTGAAATAATTTGTAAATGGATTAAAAGATACATTTGTAAAATAAACATACATACTTATACTTTAGATGACAAAGTATTTTTCACAAATAAATTTTTAATAAAAGTTTAATTTAAAAGGAAGTAAACACTGTAACCAACAGAGCACTCAGTAGGCTATTCTGGGAAGTTTGTGTGCATTGGGAATCATATTTTTTCAAATAAAGCCAAGGTAACACTCATTTTACATAACAGCACACAGTGAAAATTACATGAATATGACAGTGGGAAAATGCATAAAGCACAGCATAATTTGAAATCATGAATTTAATGTTTAAAGCATTCAATTTGCACCAAAATTCACGCAGAGAACACGCAATCATGCAGGATACACATGCACACTTCACAAGATCTCAGAACTGGATTTGACTTAAGTTTGCAAGGTTTGTGAAATTAAATGTTCATTAGTCATTCAAAGATTTGTTTAAATGATATAAATGTGTATTTGCTGAATGCTGACGGCAAAGGAGAAAGTATTATAATGTTTGCCTTTCTATTACTACTAATATAAAAGCAATTATGATACTATTTTTATATACATTTTAATCCCTTTGTTTAATAGTTCTATCTGATTATTGGACAGACTTCTATCCATATTAGACAGAACTGTTAACAACGACGGCGAACAAAAGGGAGAAGGGGCGCTGCCGTTCGTTAGCACCGTCAAAATAAAAGTCCCGCCTCAAAACGCATTGGCCAAACAGAAAAACTTATCGGCCAATGCCGATATTTGAAAAATGCCAAATATCTTCCGATATATCGTCCTTGGCGATATATCGGTCGACCACTAGTATTAAAAAAAGGCTGAAATCTGCATGTATAATTATATATCCAATATGTCATGTAAAAAAATATGTAATATCGACTGATAACCGATATAATACCAGTGTATTGTGCATCTGTACAAACGTTGCAAAATGTGAGCACAGACTCAACAAACCAATTTTGCATTCCTCGTCAGCTATTTTCATTCATTGATTTCTATCATTTTGACAAGTGTGTAAGTGTGTATAAGCTGCGTTTTGTTCTCTGGTTGAGGAACTGAAGATACAGGGCGATTGAGGTAGAGAGAAGCTTGCGTGTGTGTTGGCGTTCTCTGCTGGGGGGACTTGAGCCGAGGGCAACCACTCTTCATTTTCAGCCCACACTTCTGCTGCACACATGAATGCACGCTGTTGCTGTGTCACATGATCCGGATGCAGAGATTCAGAGAGAAAGAAAGCAAGGAAAAGGATCTTGTCCGTCACTCACTTGAATACCTTATTCACGAAAACGTGCTACTAAGCAACTCGTTTCTGGCGTGGGTACGTCTGAATGACAACCCGGACTTCCAGGTTTCTTGTTATGCCACACGGTCAGCTCTAGCCAATATTTACCTAGCCGAGTCAAAAGCGCGCCAGAGTATAGAGTCTATAACACCTGAGTGTTGCGGAGGAGCTCGATGACTCATAAAGATTGTACAGAATGTTTGTTTTTTTGGACACACCTAGAACAAAGCTGACACTGTTCTCATGCAACCAACATATATGGCCTGTTTTCGTTTCACTTTATCACTAGTGAAGTCTCTGTGTCCTTCAGTTTCTATACAACTGCATGGAAGCTGAATTTGAAGTATTACTCGGCCCACTCGCGATGAATTGCTCTCGAAAGTGCGGACAAAGTGCCGTAGCCGGTTTCAAACTCTGCTCCTCACTCAAGAGAAGCAATCTGTCCACTGTGGTGGTGTTTATGAAACTCTGGGTTAGCATTTGCAACCACATAACGATAAGGCTTTAGGATTTGCATGCGAGTTTAAAACCATGCAAATACCCCGTTAATACACACCTCATGATTTCCATGTTCAAACCAGTGAACTGGAGTTGCAGAGACTGTAGACTGTAGTGTTTGCGTTTGTTTAACAGTGTTCCGGTATCAGGTTGAGTCTTGTAAAGCAGAAGGAACCGGCAAAGTAGAAGTAGACGCTCAGTGCTATTTGTGTATTAAAAAAAAAAAAAAAAAAATATATATATATATATATATATATATATATATATATATATATACACTTTATATATATACACTTTATATTTTGTTTTATTATATATGCGTTTTTTATTTCGTAAAATTCTTTTTTTTTTAATATTTAGTTATTTGTGTTTCAGTGCTATTTGTGTTTCATGTGTTTTTATTTCATCCCTTATTATTTTTTATTTATTTAATTTTTGTAATAAGACTTTATTATTATTATTATTTTCTCTTTATTGCTAGCTCTTTTATTTTATTTTAATAATTGCGTTTTTACCTTTTTATCTATTTTGTTTTTTATTTTATTAGTTATTTTATTATTTTAATGTTATTTTGATCTTTTACATTTTAATCTTTTGTATTACATTTTTATTTCTTTATTTCAGTTTAGAATTTTATCTGATTTTTTTTATTGCGGTTTTACCTTTTATTGAGCTATTTATTTTTCTATTTTTTTATTTTAATTTTTACTATTATTTTATCATTTTAATTAATCTTTTTATTACAGTTGTTTTATTTGTCACATTTGTTCTTTCTGTTTTGTTTTGTTTATATTATATTTATTTTATATAATATTTTTTTCTTTTAATTTTAATTATTATTATTTTTTTATTAGGTCTATGTGCATGTTTATATGCTTTTGCTGGACCTTAGTGACTTTCACTGCTAAATATGCTGTAAAAACATTGCAGACTGTAGTTTCAGTGCAAGATTCAAATGTTACATCTGTTGATAGGGAAGCTTTGTCTTACCCTCGCTTCCAGTTCTCCAGTATGTGTGTGTTTGGCAAGCACCCACACACACTTGTATCCCGACATGGGTGTATTAGCTGATGTGAGCTGATTTTCTGTGGGTATCCGCCATTTTACACCAGCAGGGGAAACCGGTTATGTAGAGCTGGAACTTTTGATTGAACCAACATAAATTCTGAAGCATGATCAGGTGGCTATGCGAGTTTTAGAAAACAGGTTAAAATGGGGAAAAAAAAGATTTTAAGTGTTTAATTTTATACCAAATGTGCTGCTGTTCTTTATATTTTTAAATGGTTGGTGCTGATGTATAGATAGTAGTGTGATTGCCGATTACGAGGGCAGTATATTTGATATAGTAGCGATGCACTGACATTTCCACAACCAAAAATATTTGGCTGAAATAGTTTTAAAGGACTTACAACAGTGACTTTTAAGTAGTGCTTCACCGATTGCAGCTCTATTTCATTCCCTGTTTTCAGCTGATGCATGAACAAAATCATGCTTGTGTGCTGCACAATAACACAGCAACATGGCATGACTGAAACGCAGAAATGATCTTTTATAAATTTGCCATTTCCTTCTTGGCATTTTGTTTGGTTTCCGTTGGAGGATTGACACATTTGATGGTGAAAGAAGAGCAAGGCTCGCTAATGTATGGCTCCTCTTTGAATCCTTGCTGTGTGCTAAATGCTGTAAAAATGTTGCCATGGCAACCCACTTTGCTGCACTGTAAGCTCACAGACATGAATATAGGATGGATCCAGACTCACTGCTGTTTTTTCCCCAATAAAGAGACTATAGTTGGGCCTTGATGTTTGACCTGTCGTGTAGTTTCTTAAAACTAGTTTTAGTTTGCTTTCATGAAATCAAATTGGACAACATTTACTTCAGTACGTATCAAGGGGATTCATCAGTTTACCCAATTCTAAAGTTTTTTTTTTTTTTTTTTTTTGTTAGTTTTTTCCTTTCATAATTTTCTACCTCTGGAAATGAGCTTATATTTGCTTGGGAACTAATATTATCCATTTATATAGCCTAAACGTTTATTGTGTAGGCCTATTATGCAAACCTACACCAGTGTTCAAAATCTTGAGGTTCTGTAAAGTAGGCCTAGTTTCTTTTGCTCACCAAGACTGAATTTATTTGATAAAAATGTAGTGAAAACAGTAATATTGTGAAATGTTATTGCTATTCATTTAGGTATTTTCTCCCAGCTAATGCCAGTTGGCTAATGGTTTGGTTAATGTGACAGTCAAATAGTTTTCTAGGTATTGTTTTCAGCAAATTCTGATTTGGTCTGGTACTATTTTGGTATTTAACAGCCTGTCATTCTGTCAACTCCTGATTGATAAAATTTGTGAATTTTTTTTTTTTTGTTTCCTCTTATTGCCTGTCCCGTTTCGCTTAAATGCATCCGATTACGGAAATAAAATCAGGTTGCTAACAGCCATTTGCAGTCCCTAAGACAAATACCCGTCTGTTATTTCAGTACACTGTTAAATTAGTCCCGCTATTTGTTTTGCGCACGCATTTGTTTCACTACCAGGTCTCCGGTTTCCTGTTAAGGCCTTTATATTGTCATCAATCAAACATTTGTGTGTTTAATTCCCACAAAATGACCTAATATGGAGGAAAACCTGATATCAAGGTGCTCCAGTAATGTTCAAACAGTTTTGGTTCATTTTCTGTGGCGCAATTGTTGTAAAGCTGCAGGGAGGTGCAGCTATTTGGCAAGCCGAAGGAGCCAGGAGAGCAGCGGTTATGCAACCAGGCTGTTTATTGGGTTTCCCCTGTCAGCAAACCACCGGCAGTACAGAGAGGGAGAGAGAGAGAGAGAGAGACAGATGGAGAGGAAGACAGCAAGCAGATAGTCAGCAGATAGACTGGAGCTTGACAATCCAGCTGTTGGAGTTAAAACTAGCCATGACTCAGCTCAGGGAGAGATGGGACAGGAAAACAATGGGATATCGAACCTGCATCTCCCGTATGAGCTCAACGTTAGTTGAGCGTGTGAACGAACCACTTGGCCATGGCTTCTAGAGAAGATTTCTAACGCCTAGTAATTGAGACTAATGTAATTTAAAATAGCTTGTGTTTGTGTCTCATGGAATTTGATAAAGCCCAGACGATTGTGGCGTTTTCAATTACAAATTCACAAAATGACCTTACCTGAAAGGTGGGTTCTTATGTAGCCATTCACCATTTATAGGCCTACATTCATGGTTTTGAATTAGTCTCTTTTGTTTATTTAAATAAATGGCAGTTGTCAAGGATGTCAATACTGGAATCATATGTACGCCAAGATTAAACCTGTGCGACTGGTTATCATACCAATCCAAGCACGACTTTCCCAACTGTTGACACTGTATTGTCAAGAACGTGATAAATTTTGAAAACTGGAACAGTTACTCGACTTGTTTTTCCCCCTGCCGGTCCAAGACCTCCCAAGTTTCCAGGGAAGTCGTATTGTTGAACTTTGGCAATGACTTAAACATTTTTACTGGCTTGAGTCGTCAGGACCTAAGAAATGCACAGAGACGTTCCTTTATAGGCTTTCTTCTTTAAAGTGCTGCTGTATTCGTTTACATAATGTTAATATGGTTAACAGCATGATTAGATCCTGAACTTGAACGTATATAAGTTCGTATCCCCTCCTTTTAGAAAAGCAAAAGGCTTCTCCGTTTAAGGTTTCTAAACTTTTATTTATTTTAATATAGGGTTGTTGTAAACAAAACTAAAAAGTACTCAATTTACGGCTGTACAATATCTTTTTTTTTTCTGTCACAAATTGCAGTGTGCTGCTTTTCAGCACAAAACTGTAAAAATGATTTGTCAAAGTTGTGAATAATACAAAGATTATTAATTACAAAGTAAAAAATTTTACCATCAGTTTTAAGTGCAGAATGATTGTACAAAAAATTGTCAAAATAAGAACAGTAAGGATTAATGTGATAAGTTATCGTATGTGATTTTTAAAAAATAATTAATATTTTGGCACATTATGTGATGACACCAGTGTTGTCTAGTAATCTTAATAATAATAATAGTGTAGTAAAAATTATTTAGTATTGAAGTTTACGTGTTCTATGGCGTTGTCTTTTATATTTTTAAAAGAATATTGATATGAAATGTGTACGTAATATATTTTAGTTTTTTTTATTTTTGTAGAAAATGTTTAAAAGTTTGTCAACACAAGGCTAATGAAGACTAATATATAACAAACCAATTAAATTATCTTATTAAATATTTTGCCTATTAAATGCTCTAATACAAATAAGTGTAGTTCTGTTATCGCATTCATATGTAAACCCAATGTAGAGTAATAATGATTTAATACATTTTATTATTGTAGTTTGTCGTGCTGCCTTAATTTTTATTTAATTAATGAATAAATAGTTTCGATTTAGTATTTAAACTGGGGTATTTTGATTTCCAAGTTTATATAGAATATTTCATAACGCATTGTTTCAAAGCAGCTTAAAGAAAATACTTGTTTTAATACTTTTCAAAGAAACTATTATAGCTGTATATTACTGTCATATGTACATGTTATGTGGTAATTTAACATCATGTACTCCATTAAGCAAACAACAAACGTGTTAGGCAGCAGTTACAACTTGTGAATGGATCAACATACGAAACTATTATCCTTATAAAGCTGGCATCATCTGGAGTCTTCGCAAGTGTTGCCTTTGTCTGAAACCTTCAAAAAAGCCAGATCCAAACAGAAGCCAAATGCGAAAAAGCTCCAGATAGGCTTTGATATCCTTGGTGCTCTCAAAAGTCCAGAGGCTGATATGAAACTGAAGCCAAAATATGATCTAACCCTGTTCCAATGTTGTTGTTTTTTAATCCTCAGGCACAGGCGAGAGCGGCAAGAGTACGTTCATCAAACAGATGCGCATTATTCACGGGGCGGGCTACACCGATGAGGACAAGCGTGGCTTCACCAAACTTGTCTACCAGAACATCTTCACCTCCATGCAGTCCATGATCCGTGCCACGGAGAACCTCAAGATCCCGTTCAAATACGAAGAGAACAAGGTGACTGCTGCACACTGAACAATCCCCCGCCGTCACTGCGCTGTAATCATCTCTTTGATGCCCAGAGTGCACGTCGAGATGCAAATCAAACCCAGATAGGCCATAAACGTGGCTATAAAAAGCACTACAAGCCTCGCTTGTAAATTTACTGCTGTCACACCACGGTCAGCTGTCTTTCTTCGGTGCAGGATTATGGTTAATTATTCCCATGTTTTGGTTTTGAAGAATCAGTTAATATTTCCTAAAAAAGATCCTTTAAGTTTAGCTCGACAACTTGTGACCTAGTTGGTTCGAAACCCCGCTGGAAGTCATTAGTATTACACAGCCATTAAGTCATAAAATGGGATTTTTACTGTCTCTTTATCCACAGAACAATGCTCTGCTGGTGCGAGAGGTCGATGTGGAGAAGGTTTGCTCCTTTGACCAGCCCTATGTCAGTGCAATAAAGAAGCTCTGGTCGGATCCAGGCATCCAGGAAGCCTACGACCGCAGGCGAGAGTACCAGCTCTCTGATTCCACTAAATAGTAAGTGTGTGTGCTGTCATTAGCCATTAGCTCCTTTTAACTTTATTGCTTTTAATTGAATTGTCAAAAGCTACATCTTTTCTTGCGGTCAGTTAGAAGCATATTTGTAATATGACATACATTCATGGCCAAAAATATCGGCACCCTTGGTAAATATGATCAAAGAAGGCTCTGAAAATGAACCTGCATTATTAATCCTTTTGATCTTTTATTTTAAAAAAATCACAAAAATCTAACCTTTCATTGAACTAAAACAATTGAAAATGGTAGAAAATCTCATTATGAAATATGTTTTTCTCAAATACACGTTGGGAACAACTATTGGCACCCCTCAATTCTTATTAGTAAAATATCTCTGAAGTATATTCACAATTTTGAGCACTCCAGGGGTGTATGAACATAAAATTATCCAGCCATGGCTTCCTGTTTCACAGAGATATAAATAGGAGGGAAAACAAAGCCCAAATTTCCTTAATCATCCATCACAATGAGAAAAACCAAAGAATATATTTCTGATGTGCAGCAAAATATAAGTGAGGTTCACAAATTAGTGAAGTGGCTTTAAGAAAAGAGCTAGAGCAGTGAAAATCCTCATTTCCTCCATCAGGACAATAATTAAGAATTTCCAATCAACATAAAATGTTATGAAACTGCCTGGAAGAGGATGTGTATTATGCCTTTTCGAATATTACTTTTCATGCAGTGTCATGTAGCTGTATGTGAACATAAACTATCTGCAAAGTTGTGAAGCCCACAGTGCACGATAAATAAAGTTATTGCCTATCAAAAAAAAGAGTCGACTCCCAATCGCCTAAACAAGTCGTCACGAAGTAACACGTTTGCATAATGTCCGCCCCGGCTCACGGAAAGGAGGGGTTTACAGAGACTGATTCTTTGAACTGCTTCGCACGAGTCGTTTACGAAGCATTTAGAAATGAGGTAAAATAAAATGTATTTTTTGAGAAAACTACAGTGTTTTTTGACCTTGCATGCATGTACACCTGTTTTAGGAGACTCATAAAACAATATTAGCAACCTTAAAAATGGTATAATAGGGGCACTTTAAATAAAAGATCAAAAGGATTAACAGTGCAGATTAATTTTCACAGCCTCCTTTGATCATATTTACCAAGGGTGCCGATATTTTTGGCCATGACTGTAGATGTATAGATGCAGTAATATGGCCTGTGCATACTACAAATCATATCTATAAAGATAACCATAACGTTAACTATTAGCATCCACAGCAAAAGATAATAATGCTCTGTTTATTGTAAGCAAGCTTCAGTTTTGTCATCTGCTGCTTTAAATGTGCAGGCTCCTTAAAAGGCGGACAGAAGATTGGCTGTCAGTGTTTTTATCGTCCATCAGCTGGAAAAAAAATCTGAAGTTAGCTTTTTTTTATTTTATTTTTTTTATTATTTTTTTTTTTTATTATAGCTGTGGTGTGGACTTCCATATTCTCATATAGTTATAGTTTAAAGGGATAGTTCACCCAAAAATAAAAATTCTGTCATTAATTACTCACCCTCATGTCGTTCCAAACCCGTAAGACCTTCGTTCATCTTTTGAACACAAATTAAGATATTTACTGATGTCACACTGAATATTTTAAAGATGTCCTTTTTACGTTTCTGGGCCTTGAACATGGTAGTTGTATTGCTGTCTATGGAGGGTTGAAAAGTTTTCTGGTACTACATGAAAACGTTTGAAATGCCTGTATCTGACAAATATTACATTTAATACACTTTATATGTAATAAAGTATGCAAACACCACATGAGCATCACTTGATTTCAAGTCTTCAGCTGCGGTTGGATTTGACACTTAAAGCAAGGTTTGCCGCTTGCATTCGAAGTCAATCACCATTTGAGTATTATAACGTTTTAATCCCTATTTCGGAAAAAGTCTGAAAACCCCCTTAAATCTCATTCGCACTCATGTCAAAATGTATTTGACCCGACACTGACACGCTGTGGCCTGTAACCGAATAAGTCCCAACAAGTTTAAACTTTAAATTTTCTTTTGTGTTCCACGAAAGAAAATCAGACGGGTTTGGAACAATGAGGATGAGTTAAAATGTTTATTTTTGGGTTTGAATATTTACAGATTTATACTTTTTAATATGCTTTTTTTTTTTTTTTTTTTTAGTTATAGTTAAATCCATTCTACAGTTTTTCCAAAACTGCCTGGAAAATATGAAAAGTTCACGATTTTTGTGAGTTTCCATTTGGGACTACTTATATAGTTGTGTATATATACACATGTACATGCCTCTGTTTCTCACCGGTTCATCCCACAGTTACCTTAGCGATTTAGAGCGTATATCGTCTCCGGGATATGTGCCCAGCCAACAGGATGTGCTGAGGGTCCGAGTGCCCACTACTGGCATCATAGAGTATCCCTTTGACCTGGAAAATATAATCTTCAGGTATCGCCAATCCCATGGCACACCTACACTACCGCCGCTGTCTCCTGACCTTTAACCTGCTGCTGCAACTGCACTGCTGCCTTCCCTGATCGCATTCTCACACCCACCCGGGGCTCAACCTTTGCTATTGTTGTTTCTTTGCAACTCTTAAAGAGTGTTGTTTTTGGGGAACACTCGGTAGAGATCGTCAGCGGAGTAAGCAGAAGGTTGTGGGGTCGCATCCCAGGATCCCGAGCAGTGTTCCCTCAATGTTTTTTTAGGGATCTGCTGCCATGCTTGATTCTTTCTTCTTCCTTCTCTCTCTCTCCGTCTCTCCTTGTCTCTAGCTATCTAAGTGATTTGGACCGTATCGCAGAGCCGTCGTATCTGCCGACTCAGCAAGACGTGCTTAGGGTTCGCATCCCTACCACAGGGATTATTGAGTATCCCTTCGACTTGCAAAGCATCATTTTCAGGTAGATCATAATGTCGGAGAGTATTCCTCCCCCAGTTTTAATGTCTTCATGTTTGTAACATTTTGCGAATCAGTGCGTTGATCTGGTCCACTTCGGCCAGTTGAACGAACAAGGTTCGATACGTTTATCAACATTTCTGTGACGTTAGTGGCTGTTCATGTCCTTCTTAGTCATTAACCTCTTTGCATCATTAACTTCATTAACATTCATCCAATTTTGTATTTTTTTTTTTTTTTTTTGTATCATTTATGCGTACGAAATTCAGGGGCTTGAAGGATGGTTGGAGAAATAAGGGTTCATTCATAGCAACACAGTTTTATGCATTTGAACAATATTGCTTTGTTTTGGTTTGCCTTTCATTTTTGTTTTTGTATGGATTTAAAATGAATTCTTCAAAATAATTAAGCAGTGTTTAGCAATCAAATTATGACGAATTTTTAAATTCTGTTTTTAATTTTGATGAATTTCAATTTTTGCATTTTATTTTTTGTCGATTTAGTTTGATTTGCGTTTTTGCCCTTTTGCAGTTTTTGTGTTGTTTGATTTGTGTTTTTGCCTTTTAGCATTTTGTTTTGATTCATATGACATTTTTTGAATGCCAGCAATGTATTCTTTGGCGAAAGTACCTGCAAATTTACCAAGCCTACTTTATTAAAGATTTTGATCATGGTTATTAATTGCATAATGAGGAGTGTTACCTTTGGGCATAGTAGGAGTTGTAATGCCATTTAAAAAGTCCATACTACAGAAACTGTATAAAACCAGTTCTTTAACAATAGTCAGCACCGGACACAATTTTACCTTTTAAACATTGCAACTCAAGGCCTTGGAGTAGAATCTATTGCACATGCGAGAACATTACCACACAGGCAGGAATTTGAGCTCAGGCCTGTGAAGGGGGAACATTTACGAATCACAGCTCGGCAGGTGATGCGGCAACAAGAAGCCCTCCACAACCCCCCGTTTAGAGCCGAGATGAGAGAGAATGCCTCTGAAGAGAGGTGATCACAAAAGCCCGCAAATCGATTGGAAGCCAGCATGTCAAACCCCTCCAACGCACGCTGGCGCCAGAAATAACTTCGCTTACAACAAGGTTCCCTCTTGATCCACGTTTGACATGTACAAATAACATTCTTGCGAATGTTTATTGGGTGTTTAAAACAAATAAACAAACAAACACTTTCAAACTGCTCTGGAAGGTGGCAGTTTCACATTCCAGGTAAATGTCAAGGTAGATCTGGAATGTCACCTTTAAGGCCACTTGAGGTTTCAGGTGACTGCTACTACTGAATGCAGAAAACCTGTAGATGATGTTACGAAATGCAGGTGAAGTGTTTTGGTTAAGTAACCTACATGGTTACACACTAAACTCCTCGACCTCAGCCATTTAAAGATTCTGGTTGAGTTGTCTTCCTCTCCAGCTCCTCGTCCTCCAGAGTAAGAGAGCTTATCCTCGTAAGTAGGTCAGCTGTACCTCCTGCAGGAACGGAGGCTGGCTGAAGAGGCTTTATTTTAGGTTGTAGCTCCTGAAGGAGTCCATTTATCAAAGCTTTACGCCTGGCCGCTAGAGACTGAGCTAGCGAGACTATGTTGCCTACATAAAATAAAACCCTTCTCTTATGTTTTCCCTCACCGAGCCCGAGTGCAGGTGTGATAGGGGGGAAAAAATAGCATGGCTGAGAATTGCTCTGATTATTCCCTTCTGTTTTAGCTGGAATCTCCTGTGACTTTGTCTCTGTACTTTTCTATTAATTTAGGAGCAGTGAGCGTTACCTGACTGTTGAACTGGGAATGGCCTGTATTCTTGTAATGCACTTTCAGAAAATGAAACGACAAACAGTTTGGTCATTCACCTGCTTTAATGCAGTATATAACGCATGAAACCTCACTTTATTGGCTCACTTTAATGTAAAATATAGTTACATATGGGTGTTTCTTTAACTGTAGGTAGGGGAAAACTAAAAACGAAACAAGTAAAGTTTCTTTACTTGAAATGTACAAAAAAAAAAGATTTCAGCTAGTTGCCAAGTTAACATTTCTCATTTTCCTTTAACTTGATGTAAAACTGTAAAACTATAGGTGTTAAAGAATTAATAAAAATGGCAAACATGCTAGAAAATTGACTAAATTAAAAAAAGAAAAATGTACTAATTATAAAATATCATAAATATAAAAAGCTTATATATAACTATATAATAGGATAAAAAAAAGCTATATCTCTTTGTTTCTTGATTTATTTACCCCCAGACATTCAATCTTAATGTACCAGTAATCCGCAGAGGAAGTTTGATGCTTAAAACTGATAATGTAAACGACAAAGAAATTCCAAGATAATCAAATATTTTGTAATATTTATTGTGATGATGATCAATTTATAAAACAAAAATATTTAAAGATTAGTGCTGTCAAGCGATTACTCGCATCCAAAATAAAAAGTTTGTGGTTACATAATAGTGTGTGTATGTATAAATATACACATGCATGTGTATATTTAAGAAAAATGTTATGTTTAGTTTTATATTTATTTGTTTATATTATATTGATATGTTTGTGTATACATGTAAATATTTTCAAAATATATACTGTATGTGTGTATTTATATATACATAATAAACAGTACACATACATATGTAAACAGAAACGTTTATTTTGGATGTGATTTAATCATTTGATAACTATTAAAAATATTTGTAAAAATTTAACGTTTTTTTTTTTTTTTTCAAAATTGAGTGTACTTGTTAAAATATCACATAAAATATCGGGTAATGTTTTTGTCATTTTGTGTCATCAAACGACGATTGTCAAATGATGCAGAAGTGTGGATCTTATTTAATTGGATGTATTTAGCATACGTAAAATGCTAGCTATAAAATTCAACTTAGTGAGACAAAGGAGTCGGCCATTTTATGCAAAATTGTGGTGGAAATGAGAACGACTTGCAGAACAAATGAATTATGTATAGATTTGCTATTGGATAATGTTTCTGGACTTGTCAAACTAGTATGAAAGTATTTAAAAAGTTACATTTCTAAAAATCTATAAGGCCCAGGAATGCATTTTGTTTAATTCATATTCAATATTTGCTTTGTGAATAAGCATGTATTAAAAAAAAATATATATATTTTTTTCTTGTTGGTCAGCCCCGACACACTTTATAGTTGCGTATCTGTTTTTCCATCTGTCTCAGGGCTTTACTAACACAGTGCCAACACGCTTTTCCGTCGCTCATTCACCCTGTCCGTCCTGTATGTTTTTCTTGAATGTTGCTAATCCCAGCATGCATCTGAAACTCTACAGTTCTCTTTTTGTTTGTGGCGTCTCTATAAATGTTTGTTAGTTTTGCTTCCTTTGTGAAATTCACCACTTACAATGTCACCATTTTACCAGAACTGAAGACGATCGGCTCCATACTTGACCGTAGAGCTGTTCTCCCGACCTCAAACTCTCCAGCGGCATGATGAAATCATAATTACGTCCTTATTGTCCGGTTTTGATACTTCTGTAATTCTCCGTATTAAATTAACCTCTGCTGTCATGTTTTGAGCTGGTCTTGTTCAGTTCACGTTAGAAACACACAAGTCCGAGTTTTATCCAAACAGTTGATACCTGGAAACCACACAGTGTCACGACTTGATTTGTGCATGTTTGTGAGAATGAATTCCAGATGTAATGCAATTAACCTCAAGAATTTCCTGCCAAAATGTTAATATAATGATAACAGACATGTGATTTTGGAGATGCATCTAATTTTGTATGACAAGTGGTTTCCATCCTTAAGTACTCATTCATTTTTGGTGGCATTGCAAGGCCTCTAGATCTAATTTGATTTGATAAACAGAGAATATTGTTACTTTGAAATCTAGTAGCCCATTTCCAATGAATATGTTGCATGGGGAACTGCAAATCTGTTTCAGAATTGGCCTGTTTTTTATTTATTTATTTATTTTTTTCAAAAGCTAAATGTTGACACTGCTTAGTTTTAAGGATGAATTTAAAGTCATTTCAGTTCAGGGTCTCGATTGGATGCCATATACAACACTGGCACAGCCTTTTTCATAGTCATCATAATCATCAAACCAGTCTTTTTGTGTGTACTCATACTTCATCACCTCTGTCTCAGGATGGTGGATGTCGGAGGGCAAAGATCAGAGCGCAGGAAGTGGATCCACTGCTTTGAGAACGTCACGTCCATCATGTTCCTGGTTGCCTTGAGCGAATACGACCAGGTCCTTGTTGAATCTGACAATGAGGTGATTATTTTTTTAAGCATTATTTTAAATGTATCTTTTTAAAATTATAATTAATATTAGTATTATAGTTTGTATTTTCCTAGTTATTGCATTTTTATAATGCATTAAAATTAATATACATTTGCAAACAATTTTAATGTTTAATTATATTTATACATATTAATGTATTTATTTATTAGTAATAATAGTAGTATTAGTCATTTCATGTATTTTTATTTTAATTGTTTTATTTACATTTATACTTTTTAATGTGTTTTTTATTATTAATATTACTATTATAGTTTGTTTTTATTCCATATTTTGATCATGTATAAAAACATTAAATTTAACAATGTACAATGACACTATTTTAATGATTAATTATATTTATACATTTTAATGTATTTAGTGTTAATATTAGTAGTATTAGTCATTTCACATTTTTATAATGTATATATCAAAATAAGAATTCATTGATGTATATAATCATAAATATTTAAAATTAATATTTAATTAAAATAATGTGTGATTTTTTTTTTGTTTTATAATTATAAATGTATTCAAATGAATAATGTACATTTATAAATCATTTTTATTGTTAATTTAATATACATGTTTAATGTATTGTTTTTATTTTTAATGTTTTTTTTGTATTTTATAGATGTTTGTAATGTAAATGTATTTTCGACAATTAGTATTAGATATTTTATTTATTTTATAATGTGTAAAAATATTACATTCGTTATACATTTATGAATGTAAATATTTAATTTCTTATTATTAGTATCTACTTATAGAGATTTTATTTGGAAATTGTGTATTGTAATTGAGCAATGTAATATAACAGGGTATATATGGAAATACATAAATCATTCATTGGGGTTCATCAGCTAGACTTGCATTAACCGCAGTTAATGATGCTTAACAGTCATCTGCATTAGTCTTAAGTGCAGTCGAAGCTGAGCCGCCCCTTTCATTGTGGTATTTTTGTTTCTGACTTCTGCAGAATCGCATGGAGGAAAGCAAAGCGCTGTTTCGCACAATCATCACCTACCCCTGGTTCCAGAACTCTTCAGTCATTCTGTTCCTGAACAAGAAGGACCTTCTGGAGGAGAAGATCATGTACTCTCACCTGGTGGACTACTTCCCTGAATTTGACGGTAACAGCCTTTTCACAAGTTTTAAATGAAGCCTACACTGACACCATGTGGTAGACTTGTGAACTGCAACCACTTGTTTTGTCTCCAAACTCCTATTTACCGACTCACAGGTCCGCAGAGGGACGCCCAGGCAGGTCGCGAGTTCATCCTGAAGATGTTCGTGGACCTGAACCCGGACAGCGACAAGATCATCTACTCTCACTTCACCTGCGCCACAGACACCGAGAACATCCGCTTCGTCTTTGCGGCAGTCAAGGACACCATCCTGCAGCACAACCTCAAAGAGTACAACCTAGTGTGAGAGAGATCGAACGAGAGCGAGACACCTGCAGCCCACACACGGCCGAAAGCACTACACACCTCACACGCAGAAACACACGTACGGGAACCGTGCGGACACACCTTCACCCCCATTAGGCACTGGATCTTCACATAGTCCTTTTCTTTGCCTGTTTTCTCCTCTCTTCCTGAGTGTCAACCCCTCCAGCCGATAGCTTTATCATCCAATCTTCCTCAAACGCAAAGGCTGGGCCGTTAAACCGGTGCCTAATGACAAAGAGCATTCGTTTGCTCTGTAGATGGGCTGTAGGTGGGCTCTACCTGAATGAAACTGAGGTACGAACTTAACGGAAACACTCGGTGGATCGTCCGTAACGAAGAGTGGGCGACATTCTTGAAGGACTTCACCTTGCATCACTGAATTTAACCAGGTGTTAGTTGTGCAATCACATGCTATAACACTAGAGGTGGAGGTGATTTGATTTAATACTATTTTAGGAGTGATGTATAGAGATTTCCCATCACTACTGGAGAAGAGATGGCACACCATGTGACTTTTTTTCGTAATAATGAGTAATGAAAGCCACCAGTTTTTTTTTTTTCAAAAACGCTCGAATTGCGTTCCCGAAATTGTTTCTAAAAACACCCAGTTCGCTTGTGTATCCCCTAAATTTATCATTCAGGCAGCGAACTGTTTCCTCCAGTCTGATGTTTGCCAGTATTGGGTGTTTAATCAGTATAATTAAAGGGATCCAGCTAGTATTCAAAGGTATTTACTGAAAGGTTGTGATTTGTTTACATGCTTCGTCACATCAGTTTTGAATCTTTGACCGAAGGAATCAAATAAACGCCTTTCCTAGCCGATTCATTCATGTTTTACTCAGTATAACATTCAATATCCAGTGATTTAAATGTTCGTGGACTCACTTGGAACTCAACGCAAAAGTGCTATATAGGGTGAAATCGATTTAGTTTTTTTTTTTTTTTTTATTTATGTAATTTATGGACCAGATATGTAATTAGTCGGACTCATTTTTCCAACGAAATTTTTGAGTCTCTACTGCTGTAAAAAATCCATTGGCAAGTGATCTTTTCTTTTTGGTATTTCGTAAATCGATTGTCGCCGTTCTTTTCTTTTTTTGTTTTCAGTTTTCCCGAATATTTGAAATGCTTGAAAATGGAGAGTTGAATTTCCATTTTATCAACATCGCTTTATGCAAATAGGAAATTGAGATTTTTATCAGTGGTTGAATTCTTAACTGGTCTCTGCTTGCGTTGTTTTTTGAGAGTTCGCTCTCGGTTTCGTAGTACCATATCTTAGTTCTCGCTTGATTTAGCTTTTTGGATTCCATAGCTAGCTGGCTTTTGGGGGTGGGGGGGGGGGGGTCTTTATGATGTAATTCAGGTGAGTTTTCATACTTTTCATTACAAGGGCTAATTGTGGGCAGAGAATGAAAGGACTCTATGAAGACGATAGAGCAATAGGTACGCCGAAGTGGGTATCTGAATCAGGGACAGCGCGGGTGACGCCGCGGGAGTTGCCGTTTTCCATAGGTTCAGCTTACATTGCATCCAGGGAGCACCTTCGGAGATCTTCGGAAAATGTATGCTATTTCTTGCCGCAAATCAAACGACTTTGAATGGGCCGTTTTGATTTTGTAAGTTTAGGAATGAAGTATTCGGTGGTGGTGATGTCACACGTTTCCCTTTGCCATGTATGGTTTCGGGGGCTGTGACGGTATTGCTTTTGAGTCCTGTTTACTCATTTATCGTACACCTTTTTTTCCCCAGCCGACTGGCTATGAATTTATCGCACATTAGCACTCGTACAGTCTTATTGGCTTTGTTCGTATTATTGAAACAACATTGCTTGAGAGAAGCTGAATTTGTGAGAGAATCACGAGATCTAACGTAATGATTAAGCGAAATATTTGAATCACAATGGTCACTTATTGGCGCAATTTTATTGTTTTTAACTAATAATTGAATGTATTATAGGAGGATTCTTTTATTTGTGACAAATTACTTTGGAAGTGTAGTTTTGAAGGTGTATACGCAATTTTCCCTGTATATTCGCAGTTTTGTTGCGTTTAATTAATCCTATAAGCCTTCTTTACATATACATTTGGACCTTTTAGTGCATTTTACGAATTGTTTGCCAAATTGCGAACTTTTTTTTTTTTTCTTGAACTAAACAGTCCT
Organism: Acrossocheilus fasciatus; assembly: GCA_036784905.1. Taxonomy (NCBI): domain Eukaryota; kingdom Metazoa; phylum Chordata; class Actinopteri; order Cypriniformes; family Cyprinidae; genus Acrossocheilus; species Acrossocheilus fasciatus. The sequence continues at coordinate 19,389,373 of CM071959.1, read as the reverse complement.
CCCGTGCCAGGCCAGTTAAGCTGCTTTTTTGTTTTGTTTATAGTTTTTCAAACATCCAGATTTGCATACCGTCATGCTTCTGGGCGGAGCTTCACACTTCATTCATTTTAAATTGTGTTTACTTGGGTGGGATGGTACTATCAGTCATCATATGCCAATTTCAAACTGTTTCGTTGTTGTACAAGTAGTAGAGCTGCAAATTTACGATGGCATTTTTGAACACGTGAACGTTTAAAGCTTTTGTACATACGGCTTTCATTTTAAAGGGCTAGGCCTAATCTGAGAAACACCTTTCTTTATCCAACAGAAACACTACAGTTAGTCATTTCGTACAAATTAAGTCCACAAAACATCAGAATACGCTGTGCAGATGGTATAAGTAGCTTTGACATTCTGTTCAGCTGGTGTTTAAGGTTTTTTTTTTTGGTCGTTCTCAACAATTTGTGATGTAGTTTGAAATGTTTTTCCTCCCTGGGTTAATGCACTGAACCTACTCTGCAGTAATGGAACGAACTCCACACATGTGACGGATCTGTTCCTCCAAACTTGTTCCTGGTACTCTGAGAGATGCAGACACTAATGAATAGAAATGATGCTTTTGCTTGAGGTCCACACTGACGTGATGGATGCGTACAATATGAAGCTATCTTTACTTTCTTTTTTTATTTCTGATGTCGATGCATTACCTGAACACTTGTATGTAGGACACTTTAATATAATACATTTGTTTTTGATAAAACAGCTAAAATAAACTTTTGTGTAGTGGTGTATAAAATCAAAGTATTGTATTACTTTGTAATGTATTTCTTGTTCGGTTGGTTGCTCTTTATTTTATTTTAGTTTTTGGTTCTTTTTTTTTTTGTTTTTGTTTTTAAAGCATACCAAATGTAAATGATGTACTATATTGAGTGTGCCAATCCCTTTGATTTGTAGAGCCAGACTCTTTACAAGTGCCAATGTTGTGGAAATCATTTAAAAAGGACTTGTGTATTTTATGGTCCAGTTTTTAAAAACAAATAAACATTAAGTATGTGATTATGGTAAATGCGCAACAGGAAAAGGACAATTTTATTCTGTATTTAAGATTAAAGATGACAAACTGCTGTTTTTAAAAGAAATGACATTTTAATTGCATGTGTTTGTTTTCGGTGGAGAGGGTCGGGTAAAGGAGAAACCGTATTAACGCGAAACCCTGCTGACAAGGGGCTTAATTATTGTTCATTTACAGTATTTTAGACATTTCTCTTTTTGTATGTTTCATTTCAACCACTTTTGCCTGAACCTCATTCATACATGAAAATGACTTTCATAGCCTTCTCCTTTAAAGAAAAAAATATCCATTTTAAATTGGAATAAAATTTGTTCCTATATGTTTGCGTCTGTGTTGAGCTTTTATTTATGTCCTTTATTACAAGAAAGATGAATAAGGTAGATGGTCCTCCTGGTAAAACATGTTCTACGTTAAGATTCCTGGTAGTCATAATGATAACCCTTTCTTGTCATAAAGAGTTAAATAATACATGACGAAATGATTCTTACGCAGCACAGAGATCGTATTAATATAACATAACCTCAGCTATAAAGATGTCATTAAATCTCATTTCAGCATATTTATTAGATTCTATTTTTAATGTTGAGGTTTGAATTGAACATCAGAAATGTGAAGTAGAAATTTCAAAAAATGTTTGAATATATAGATGGTTATATATATATATGTGTGTGTGTGTGTATATATAAAAATATGTGAGCTGTTTGTTGGTGCCGTTTTGATAGTTACATATTAAAAATATTTAATATTTATGTACATTAAAACATATAAAATTGTAGATATTAAAAATAACATTTATATATTTATATAATATATATTTTTTTTAATATATAATAGGTAATATAATTAGACAATATATAAACAAATATATGAATATTTAATCAAGCTGTTTGCTAGTGCTGTTATTAAATTGTTAGGAATTCAAATGTTTTAGAATTTACAGTGGGGGAAAAATTATTTGATCCCCTGCTGATTTTGTATGTTTGCCCACTGACAAAGAAATGATCAGTCTATAATTTTAATGGTAGGTTTATTTGAACAGTGAGAGACAGAATAACAACAAAAAAAGTTCAAGGCTGACGTTTGGCAGCTCGAACCTTCAGCTCCCTCCACAGATTTTCTATGGGATTAAGGTCTGGAGACTGGCTAGGCCACTACAGGACCTTAATGTGCTTCTTCTTGAGCCACTCCTTTGTTGCCTTGGCTGTGTGTTTTGGGTCATTGTCATGCTGGAATACCCATCCACAACCCATTTTCAATGCCCTGACCCTGATGGTACATGGCCCTGTCCATCGTCCCTTTGATGTGGTGCATTTGTCCCCTTAGCAGAACCCCCCCCCCCCCATAATGTTTCCACCTCCATGTTTGACGATGGGGGTGGTGTTCTTGTTCTTGGGGTGATAGGCAGCATTCCTCCTCCTCCAAACACTGTGAGTTGAGTTGATGCCGAAGAGCTGGATTTTGGTCTCATCTGACCACAACACTTTCACCAGTTCTCTGAATCATTGGCAAATTCAGACGGGCCTATACATGTGCTTTCTTGAGCAGGGGGACCTTGCAGGCGCTGCAGGATTTCAGTACTTCACAGCGTAGTGTGTTACCAATTGTATTCTTGGTGACTATGGTCCCAGCTGCCTTGAGATCATTGACAAGATCCTCCCGTGTAGTTCTGGGCTGATTCCTCACCGTTCTCATGATCACTGAAACTCCACGAGGTGAGATCTTGCATGGAGCCCCAGTCCGAGGGAGACTGACAGTTATTTTGTGTTTCTTACATTTGTGAATAATCGCACCAATCTTCTCACCAAGCTGCTTGGCGATGGTCTTGTAGCCCATTCCAGCCTTGTGTAGCTCTACAATCTTGTCCCTGACATCCTTGGACCGCTCTTTGATCTTGACCATGGTGGAGATTTTGGAATCTGAGTGATTGATTGCTTCTGTGGAGAGGTGTCTTTTCTACAGGTCTTTTTCCTTTAAGAGAGTGCTCCTAATCTCAGCTCCTTAAAGACACCTGGGAGCCAGAAATCTAGCTGCTTGATAGGGGATCAAATACTTATTTGACTCATTAAAATGTAAATCAATTTATAACTTTTTTGAAATGCGTTTTTCTGGATTTTTTTGTTGTTATTCTGTCTCTCACTGTTCAAATAAACCTACCATTAAAATTATAGACTGATCATTTCTTTGTCAGTGGACAAATGTACAAAATCAGCAGGGGATCAAATTATTTTTTTCCCCATTGTATATAAACAGGAAAAGTTGTAAAAGAATTTATATTTTTATATATAATTAAAATGTTTTATAATTGTATTTCTAACTTTCTACATGTATTTCTAACTAAGATATATGTGTATGTGTATATATATATATATATATATATATATATATATATATATATATATATATATATATGAATGAAGAGTTCAGATGCAAAAGCCTCTAAGTGCCACCTGAAATTTTCTTCTAAAATTAGCATTTTTATCAGGCTCCTATGTGTAGGTTCAGTAGTTTTACTCTAATGGCAATGCATAGATTCTTTTCTATGCAATTAAAGTGAAATAACTGAACATAAATATAGGAGCCTGATAAAAATGCTCATTTTAGAAGAGAATTTCAGATGGCACTTAGAGGCTTTTGCATCTCTTCATATATATACAGTTATGGCCAAAAATATCGGCACCCTTGGTAAATATGATCAAAGAAGGCTGTGGAAATGAATCTGCATTGTTAATCCTTTTGATCTTTTATTTAAAAAATTCACAAAAATCTAACCTTTCATTGGATAATAAGAATTTAGAATGGGGGGAAATATCATTATGAAATAAATGTCTTTCTCTAATACACATTGGCCACAATTAATGGCATCCTTTTATTCAATACTTTTTGAAATCTCCATTTGTCAGTTAAACAGCTCTAAATGTTCTTCTATAATGCCTGATGAGGTTAGAGACACCTGACAAGAGATCAGAGACCATTCCTTCATCCAGAATCACTCCAGACCCTTTAGATTCCCAGCTCCATGTTGGTGCTTCTTCTCTTCAGTTCACCCATTTTCTGTAGGGTTCAGGTCAGAGGACTGGAATGGCCAGCAGAAGCTTGGTTTTGTGCTCAGTGACCCATTTTTGTGTTGTTTTTGAGGTTTGTGTTTGGATTATTGTACGGTTGGAAGATGCAAACATGGCCCATTATAAGATTTCTAACAGAGTCGGTCACTTATTGATTTTTTTATCTGTTGGTATTTGATAGAGTCCATGATGCCATGTGTCTAAACAAGATGTTCAGGACCTCCAGCAGAAATATAGGCCCTCAACATCAAAACTACAGCAGTATATTTCATTGTACACATGGGGTACTTTTTATCCCTGTGTTCACCAAACCCATCTTGAATGTTTGCTGCTAAAAAGCTCATTGTTTAGTTTCATCTGACCATAGAAGCCAGTCCCATTTGAAGCTCCAGTCGTGTCTGATAACTGAATATGCTGGAGTTTGTTTTTGGATGAGCGAGGAGAATTTTTCTTGAAACCCTCCCAAACAACATGTGGTGATGTAGGTGCTGTTTGACAATTTTTTTTAAGGTTTTCTGACCCCGAGACTCAACTATTTTCTGCAATTCTCCAGCTGTGGTCCTTGGAGAGTCTGTAGCCACTCAAACTCTCCTTCTCACCGTGCATTAGGACGATATAGACACACGTCCTCTTCCAGACAGTTTCATAATATTTTATGTTGATTGGAAATTCTTAATTATTTCTCTGATGGTGGAAATGGGGAGTTTCACTGCTCTAGCTCTTTTCTTAAAGCCACTTCACTAATTTGTGAAGCTCAATTATCTTTTGCTGCACATCAGAAATATATTCTTTGGTTTTTCTCATTGTGATGGATTATTAAGGGAATTTGGGCTTTGTTTTCCCTCCTATTTATATTTCTGTGAAACAGGAAGCCATGGCTGGATAATTTCATGTTCATAATCACCCTGGAGTGAATGTGAATGGGAATGTATTTCAGAGATATTTTACTCATAAGAATTTCTAGGGGTACCAATAATTGTGTCCAACATGTATTTGAGAAAAAAAACATTTATTTAATAATGATATTTCCCCCCATTTTAAATTCATATTATCCAATGAAAGGTTAGATTTGTGTGAATTTTTTAAATAAAAGATCAAAAGGATTAAGAATGTAGATTAATTTTCACAGCCTTCTTTGATCATATACCAAGGGTGCCAATAATTGTGACCACTATTGTAGGTATGTGTATATATACACTGAACAAAATTATAAATGCAACACTGTTGTTTTTGCCCCCATTTTTCATGAGCTGAACTCAAAGATCTAAGACTTTTTCTATGTACACATAAGGCCTATTTCTCTCAAATATGGTTCTCAAATCTGTCTAAATCTGTGTTAGTGAGCACTTCTCCTTTGCCGAGATACTCCATCCACCTCACAGGTGTGACATATCAAGATGCTGATTAGACAGCATGATTATTGCACAGGTGTGGCTTAGGCTGGCCACAATAAAAGGCCACTCTAAAATGTGCAGTTTTATCACACAGCACAATGCCACAGATGTCGCAAGTTTTGAAGGAGCGTGCAATTGGCATGCTGACTGCAGGAATGTCCACCAGAGCTGTTGCCCGTGAATTGAATGTTCATTTCTCTACCATAAGCCGTCTCCAAAGGCGTTTCAGAGAGTTTGGCAGTACATCCAACCAGCCTCACAACCGTAGACCACGTGTAACCACACCAGCCCAGGACCTCCACATCCAACATCTTTACCTCCAAGATCGTCTGAGACCAGCCAACCCAGACAGCTGCTGCAACAATCGGTTTGCATAACCAAAGAATTTCTGCACAAACTGTCAGAAACCGTCTCACGGAAGCTCATCTGCATGCTCGTCGTCCTCATCAGGGTCTCGACCTGACTGCAGTTCATCGTCGTAACCGACTTGAGTGGGTAAATGCTCACATTTGATGGCGTCTGGCACTTTGGAGAGGTGTTCTGTTCATGGATGAATCCCGGTTTTCACTGTACAGGGCAGATGGCAGACAGCGTGTATGATGTTGTGTGGGTGTGCGGTTTGCTGATGTCAACGTTGTGGATCGAGTGGCCCATGGTGGCGGTGGGGTTATTGTATGAGCAGGCGTATTTTATGGACAACGAACACAGGTGCATTTTATTGATGGCATTTTGAATGCACAGAGATACCATGACGAGCTCCTGAGGCCCATTGTTGTGCCATTCATCCACAACCATCACCTCATGTTGCAGCATGATAATGCACGGCCCCATGTTGCAAGGATCTGTACACAATTCCTGGAAGCTGAAAACATCTCAGTTCTTGCGTGGCCAGCATACTCACCGGACATGTCACCCATCGAGCATGTTTGGGATGCTCTGGATCGGCGTATACGACAGCGTGTTCCAGTTCCTGCCAATATCCAGCAACTTCGCACAGCCATTGAAGAGGAGTGGACCAACATTCCACAGGCCACAGTCAACAACCTGATCAACTCTATGCGAAGGAGATGTGTAGCACTGCGTGAGGCAAATGGTGGTCACACCAAATAATGACTGGTTTTCGGACCTCCCCAATACAGTAAAACTGCACATTTTAGAGTGGCCTTTTATTGTGGCCAGCCTAAGCCACACCTGTGCAATAATCATGCTGTCTAATCAGCATCTTGATATGTCACACCTGTGAGGTGGATGGAGTAACTCGGCAAAGGAGAAGTGCTCACTAACACAGATTTAGACAGATTTGTGAACAATATTTGAGAGAAATAGGCCTTTTGTGTACATAGAAAAAGTCTTAGATCTTTGAGTTCTGCACATGAAAATTGTGTATTAAATAAATTGAATGCACACAGATTGAAGCAGTTTAAGTCTTTGGTTCTTTTAATTGTGATGATTTTGTCTCACATTTAACAAAAACCCACCAATTCACTATCTCAACAAATTAGAATGTGGTGACATGCCAATCAGCTAATCAACTCAAAACACTTGCAAAGATTTCCTGAGCCTTCAAAATGGTCTCTCAGTTTGGTTCACCAGGCTACACAATCATGGGGAAGACTGCTGATCTGACAGTTGTTCAGAAGACAATCATTGACACCCTTCACAAGGAGGGTAAGCCACAAACATTCATTGCCAAACAAGCTGGCTGTTCACAGAGTGCTGTATCCAAGCATGTTAACAGAAAGTTGAATGGAAGGAAAATGTGTGGAAGAAAAAGATGCACAGCCTTATGAGGATTGTCAAGCAAAATCGATCCATGAATTTGGGTGAACTTCACAAGGAATGGACTGAGGCTGGGGTCAAGACATCAAGAGCCACCACACACAGACGTGTCAAGGAATTTGGCTACAGTTGTCGTATTCCTCTTGTTAAGCCACTCCTGAACCACAGACAACGTCAGAGGCGTCTTACCTGGGCTAAGGAGAAGAAGAACTGGACTGTTGCCCAGTGGTCCAAAGTTTTGTATTTTATTTGGAAACCAAGGTCCTAGAGTCTGGAGGAAGGGTGGAGAAGCTCATAGCCCAAGTTGCTTGAATTCCAGTGTTAAGTTTCCACAGTCTGTGATGATTTGGGGTGCAATGTCATCTGCTGGTGTTGGTCCATTGTGTTTTTTGAAAACCAAAGTCACTGCACCCGTTTACCAAGAAATTTTGGAGCACTTCATGCTTCCTTCTGCTGACCAGCGTTTTAAAGATGCTGATTTCCTTTTTCCAGCAGGATTTGGCACCTGCCCACACTGACAAAAGCACCAAAAGTTGGTTAAATGACCATGGTGTTGGTGTGCTTGACTGGCCAGCAAACTCACCAGACCTGAACCCCACAGAGAATCTATGGGGTATTGTCAAGAGGAAAATGAGAAACAAGAGACCAAAAAATGCAGATGAGCTGAAGGCCACTGTCAGAGAAACCTGGGCTTCCATACCATCTCAGCAGTGCCACAAACTCATCACCTCCATGCCACGCCGAATTGAGGCAGTAATTAAAGCAAAAGGAGTCCCTACCAAGTATTGAGTACATATACAGTACATGAACATACTTTCCAGAAGGCCAACAATAAAATTTTCACAAAAAATATTTTTTTTTATTGGTCTTATGAAGTATTCTAATTTGTTGAGATAGTGAATTGGTGGGTTTTTTTGTTAAATGTGAGCCAAAATCACCATAATTAAAATAACCAAAGACTTAAACTACTTCAGTCTGTGTGCATTGAATTTATTTAATACACAAGTTTCACAATATGAGTTGAATTACTGAAATAAATGAACTTTTCCACGACATTCTAATTTATTGAAATGCACCTGTATATGTGTGTATATATATTTATATATATGTGTGTGTTTTTGTTAGTTTTTTCTAACTGTTTGCTAGTGCTGGTTTGATGTTGTTTATTAAAAATGTATCAAAGTTAATATTTATCTAAATGTATGTAAACGAAAAACGATTTCTAATTATTAGTGTAATTATATTTTATATAAATATATAATAAAAAATACAAAAAAATTGCATGCATACAGAAAAAAAACAGCAGCAGCAGCAGCAGCAGCCATCAGCTCCCAAACTCCACTTCATCTCTTGCACAGCCACTCGATTTCCTCCAACCAGGGAGGAGAGAGACACCAGCCCTTATCTGCGCTCATTCCCAACGTGGAAAAGGGACAGGAAAGACACCATATCAATCCGACAGATTCCAGCAAATCACCCACGGATCATTATTACTCCATGCCGAATGCGTGTTAAAGAGCGCGCTCAGTGCGGCACACATCAGGCTGCTTTATTACCATAGCAGCGGCGCGAGCTGCCTGTAGCTGTACAGGAGCCTCAGCTAGCGACGGAACAAAGAAAACACACACAAATATAACTGTCTGCTGAGCAAACTGCTTCCCTGTTCTTTGAGGAGGAGAAGGCAAGACCCCGAAGACCAAAACTGACATGATGTTTCCACAATCCAGGCACTCGGTGAGTGTAAATCGAGCGGTTTGCTGGCGCTATGTTGATGTTGTTAGCTGGTTTGAGCTTAGCATAGGCAGGAGAGGCATCCGTGCAAGTGTGTGTATGCTCAAACTTATCGCGAAGATGAAATATTTATCATTCATTTCATCACATCACCCTTTAATATTAATAAAACAACACGTTTTTACCTTAAACTCTACTAAGGTGTGATTTGGCAGTGTTTGCAGATGAGAACAATGTAGATGTTGTGCGCCTGTGACATTTAACAGTTGGCGAATTGTGTATTAATATATGCAACTTCAGTCCCAAAACCTCCTAATTCTGGTGCGTTATTTTGCTAAGCATTTATGTATGTTTATTACTCTGTAGTTTGCAACAAGGCATGAAATGATGAGGTTTAAGTGCCAAATTCGTGTTTATGTTGACATCTTTCAGGTTCTATTAATCTTTTCTAATGAACTCTCATCATTTTGCCAATGGGGTGCCAAAATTCATGTTAACTAACACTACAATCAGACTTTTTGAAGAACACAAGCTGATTTCTTTTTTGTAAGAACAGCAAGACTTTTGCCAAAAACCCAAGGTGTAAATCTGTAATGACATGCATTTGCATTGTGCAAGATGTTTTCCCTGCAGCGAATCAGAGATGTGTGTTGCGCACTACCTTGATCTTTTAGCCAAAGTAGAGAGAGTCTGTATCACTGCTTATGAACTCGTTTATGGATTGAGTTACACATAGCCAGTCGCTTCCTAATCAGCCTAACTAACGCTGTAAGTGATTAAAAGTGGGTTTGTCTTATTCCTAGACTGGTTTGAATGCAATAACTTGTCACATGTTAAGTTTCCAGCAAGCTGTTGCTGATTAATGAGCTAATATGACAGATATTTTGATTAGGCGCTCTTGATTAAAGGCGTATGACTGGAGATAGAAGTGAATTAGACACCACTGAGCGACATGATTTGGTTTGCTTTACAGAATTATTTTGTAACATTTGATCGCCTCCTTATAAAATCAACATAAATGGTATCCACAACTCATTTTACATTTAAAATGCCATGTTTTTGAGTGGAACTGGATTTTATGTGAGCAGAAATGTAGGGTGGCGTTTGATTGGCTCCTGTAAAGTGGACTTGGTGATGTCATACAGAAAAGAAAGTTGTTTGGTAGGTGGAGCAGTTTGTTGAAAAACAATTATTATAATTTATTTTTAATTCTGATTAACTTGCAGTGATTAATCGTGCACAATAAGACCAGGAACATGTGGGTCAATGACATGACACGCATTTTTTTTTGTCCTATTATTTAAAAAAAAAAAAAAAGTTTAAAATGCTATTCATACATGCCATGACTTGAATTCACCCATTTTAAAATGAACATGTTTTTATATCTGAATCAGAAATCTTTTTTTTTTTTTTTTTTACAGGGTAAGTAAAAAAAATTAATGATGGAAAAAAAAGGTTTTGTTTTCAAGAATCAAATTTTTGCACAATTTATTATTTAAATAAGTCTAATTTGGCATAATATTACATAAAATTAACATAATTTGACTTTTTAATCACAAGGCAGGGTTAGTTTAGTTTGTAAAATGTCATGTGGTGCGACCCCCTCCCTTCCCAAAAAACTGAAGGATTTTTATGAATTAATAATTTTTATATTTGTAAAAAATACGTTTGACCTTGACAAATATAATTAAAAATTCCATTGCATTTTACTTGATAGTTAAACCTCCTGACATTTTAAATTAACCTTGAAAATCTTTCCTTGAAAATGGTATAAAAGTTTTTCAAAATCATATGAAAGCGATAATAATATGAAGAGTACATTTTAAAGAAGTTTTCACTCGTTTTAACCTAGATTTTTAATTGTGAACACTCTCTTGTATGTCTGACTTCACTCTTCACTCTTGTACTAAGGAAATAAATAGGGTCAATTTGGATGTCACATTGACTTGAACATCCGAAACCCTTTGCGTTAGGCCAATTGTTGGATAAAAATCTCATCCAGCAATGTATAAATCATATTTTTCAGGTGTTTGAGCTGAGGTAGTGAACTGAACAGCTCCTTTTCTGTCTGATAATGAATGGCCGACAGGGAGCATGTGAAAATGTGAGCCCGGTTGTATTCGGCGCTACTCTTTTGCCACGGCGCTGTGACTCCATAGCAACAACTTCTCAGCAGACTTGACACAGAAAGTGTTTACTCTGACCAGCCTGAACGCCTCATGACTTGAATTGTCCACCTCGGTGTAGCCTTTTGATTCCTGCAAGCCCACCCGACCGTTTTTCTTTCAAGGTCATCTAACGATGTTGGTGAAATTTTCGAACCCATACGCTCCTTAATTGGAGTATTAAGACCCGACGCACGAAGTTAAAAGCAAGGATTATGGATTTAACCCCACACGCCCCAAACGCATCCAGCTGTTATGTTCATTTTAACGTTGTATTAACATTACCTGCAACCATATCTGACTTCTTTGTGCGACTGATGACGTTTAATAGCGTTTTGTCCTCCATTTTGTTCGTTGAATCCAGATCCAGACGAGTGATGTTGTAATGGTGGGGATTTGTGAATTGGAGTGCGCCATTGATTGTGGCTTTTCAAGGAGTCGCTTCTGAAAGCCATTGTTGCAGTAATGGCTGGAAAGAGAAGCGAGAGTTGGCACAGAAACATACACGCACCAGTGTGTGTGTGTGTGTGTGTGTGTGTGTGTGTCGCCCTCGACCTGATGTTTTGGGTGGGGCGTTTGGGGCAGATTTATTAAGTCTGCTCGAGTGAGCAGGACAGACCTCCGTCTTTCCCTCCCCAAATCCCTCAACGCGGCGGATAATCCCTGTTGTCCCACATCTTGCTCATTAAATAAACTCTGTTTCTTACACACACACATACGCATACATGCATGAGAAAAGGCCCTCTTCGCCGTTTATCCCCCTGCACGCTCATGCATGCGTGACGAAGAACTTATTGCAAACTACCTTTTTTGTCATGCAAAGATAAAAAATGGATTTAAAAAGGACTTTGCAAGCTTGTATAATTGTGAAAGTTTGAATCTGCCTTGTAGCATTTGCTGATTTAGCCTAGTCTTTTTTTTTTTTAGTATGTGTATATATATATATATATATTATATATATAGGAACCTACCTATATTATAGACTATATCGATACTATAAAGTAAATTTTTATATATTTAATACTAGTGCTGTTAATTAATTGCAATTAATCGCATCCAAAATAAGTTTGTTTACATATGTTTACTGTCTATATTTATTTGTATACATGTAAATACACCCACATATATGTAATGTTAAATTTCACCCACATACAAGAAATTTAACATGCATATAAATATACACAGTACACACCTATATTATATAAGCACAAACTTTTTTGGATGCAATTAATCACGATTAATCGATTTGACAGCACTATTTTATCTATGTATTTAAGTGTTTTATATATTGTTTAACTTCTAATTTTATTACAAATCTATATTTGTTATACTATCTATTACGTAATTTATGTGTCAAACAAATATTATAATAAATTATGTATGTGTATATCTATGTGTATGCACACAATGATTAAAGCATATGAAATATAAATAAATGTATAATAATCATAATGCTTGTCTTAAGCAGTGCTAATGAATAATAATAAAAAAAAAAATATATATATAATATTAGTGTAATTTAAGTATATAAAATAAGTAAATCTATTATAATCATGTGTATTTGTGATTCTTGCTTTAACAAGGATGACTAATAATCTTTGATTAATAAAATTGTGCCAAATAGCTCATAAATAGGCATCAACAAATTCAGTGTTCATTTCTGCAGGTTGGAATGTAACACACACACTCCCAAACAGATGTCTTGGTTGTTGATGGCATAACTGCTCATTAGCATCACAAATAGGTCTACGAACGCCTTTCTGGACTGAAAAAGTGTATGTGGAGAGGACAAGGAAAAAACGTACACATAGGTGATACCAATTCCTTTTTTTCCCTGTTTTTTTTTTTTTTTTTTTTACATTAAATGATAAATTCAGGCCATTTCAAAAGAGCCGCTGACAATACGCTGTCCTCCCCGAATAGGCTCGGTCTGTACTGTGGTGAAAGGACGAGGCGCGGATGGCTTAATTAGCTTGTCTGACTGTTTGTGTTCCTCCTGGCCTTTGGTGTGAAGGACGCGTGCTGGGATAATTGCATCGCAGGATTATTTTTACTAGCGCAGGTTTTTTGCCAGTTGCTCATGGCTTAGAGGCTTTGTATGTTGCACACATGTTTCTGTGTGTGTTTGTGTGTGTGTGTGTGCGCGCTGACTGAGACAGACGGGCTGCATCAGTATTCTCTGGCAGTGATGGACTTGCGCTGTGGGAAAGCTGCGCCCCAGAGTAAAGCAGCGGTCTGGAACAAAGCAGCCTGGTGGGGGACTGTTTAATGTGGCAGCACCTCGCTCAGACCTGCCTGTCGAAAGACACACCAGGCTAAAGAAGCCTTCCTGAATTGCTTCTGCCTCCAAAGGCTATGATCGCCACTCTACGTACACTCCCAGTGCCTTCAGTGCAAAATTATCACATGCTCACTGTCCTTTCGCAGTGATCAGTGTTATTTTAGTATCATTGATGTATATTTAAATGTTTATACAGCTTTTATTTCAACGAGTCATTTTTAAAATGAATCCCAAGCCGTTTCATGTTGACCTGAACATGAAACGTTAACATATTGCCCGCCCACTTGTTGGTCTTTTCGCGTTGGTCTGAATGAAAATGCAAATTCATTCTTTGCCACTAGGTGCCGCTTTTGAGCGGTAAAATAGCAGTTTCCCCATTAACGCTGTACACAAGACCAATCGGACCGATCACCGCAGATTAGCGTCACACAAAGTAGGGGTTTGGAAAAATTATTAATTGAGCGAATCGTTTGGGAGTCGTTGAGCAAATAAGGTAAAAATAAATGCGTATTATAAGACTATGAATGTGTTTTTTGACCTTGCATGCATGTCAACCTGTTGTTGGGGACTCCAAAACCAAAATATGAACCTTTCATAACCCATAATAGGGGTACTTTAATAAAATATTTTATTTTATTTCAGATAACTAAAATGTATTTTATGGTTTTAGTTTTAGTTATAACACTAATGACCCTGGTACTAATAGTTAACATGAGTTGTGCATGTTAAAGAAATATTGAAAAAAAAAAAAATGAAAAACTTACTTAAGGTTTGTAGCATTTAAAGTAAATCCAGTAGAATTGAACAAGTCAAGTCCAGTTTTACTTGAACAAGTCGAGAACATTTACAGTAATGTACCTACAGTGGCAGCAGGTCTTCAGATAGCAAAATTGGTTGCAAATGCTATTTATTTAGTAAATCGTATTTATTTAAAATGTATAATTATTAATTCTAAAATTAATTAATTCTAAAACTAAAATATTTTAAGTAATCACCAAAAGATGCAAAAAGATTTTTATTTTAATGAATGAACAACGTGATCAGTGAGGTCCAGTTGAATCATGTCTCCAGTTATTTGAGTGAATCTGACTCCCTCGCTGAATGTTTTTGTCATGTCTGATTCAGATGAAACAAAGTATTTTTTTACAGAAGTTTCTTTTTAAAGACAAAGGGATGAGTCTGTGGTATTTGTCAGACTGTGCACAGATGCTCTCGATGAATCATAAGTTGTATGTAACTCGCATCAGTGTTGCTATTCTTAACTAAAATTGTTTAAAAAAATAGTTTTTATTAATTGCAATTAACTTGAATTTGAAAATAAAAGTTGAAGTAAATTATTAAACCTGATATAAAAATAAAGCTGTAATAAATACTGTAATTGTAAATAAATAACACTGGCACACCGCTGAATTTTAATCAACCAGTATGGCCTTATTTTAGTCCATAAGTCTGCAGGGTTCTTTCCAAGGGGTCATTATTTGCGGGCAGTCGCTCGCCTCCCATGGCTGTGCCATTTGTTACAGGGTCGGGAGTAATCGGCTGTCTTCCGGAGTCTCTGACCCGTGCCGAGCTCTTTACCAACACGGCATCAATCACGATCACTACTGTTCTGCCTGTAATCTCGCAATCACCTTGACCCGCCTGCTTTTAATTTTCAATCGTGAGCCACTGTGCTGTACGCTCTCTTCTTGACTGGCGTTCTCATCGCATGCTCTCTCGAACCCCGTCGCTACCCCCTACCCGCTGTTTTGTGTATCCTTTGTGCCGTGTGACAGCTATTTGTCTGTAATTTGACTGCCACTGTCGGCCTTTCCAGCGAGAGGAAGCTTGTGTTTGGGAGCGTGCGGCGCCTGAAGTGATAAAAGGTGAATAATCCCCTTTCAAACGACCCGATGAGGACGGATTGGAGCAGGAAGTGGGATAACACCATTTCCCTCAAAGTGAAAAGGGGTGAGGGTTTGCAGTAACTGAGGCTGGGCGAAAAGATAATCATCAAAATCAACTTCCTGTCCCAAACATGATTAGCCACCGCTATTATTTTGCAGGGTGGTTTCCGGTTCACCAGCCCCCATGATGCTTCTGCCACTGTGAAGAAACAAAATACTTTGTCTAATGTGGATTCAGGTTTTATGTAAAGGTTTGTTAATGCATGTTCTTGTTAAATCAAGTTTTTACATTACGTCATGTCAGTGTAACAAAATGTTTGGTTGCCATACATTTTTTGGTCACTTGGCGCCATTTTCTCTGGATCCAATTTTAACGAAATTCAGCACAGAAATATGTTACAAACCATTGTCAGAATCCCAAATGATGCTTAAGTGAGTCAAACCTTATATAAACCCGAGAGCCTAACATTTTAAACGGTTTTGTTTCTGTTTGGTTTGGTTTTATTTTTATAAATTTTTTTTGTTGTTTTGGTCTAGTTTGTTTTGTTTGTTTTATAATTGTTTGTTTGGTGTGTGGCTTGTTTCATAAAACAAGTTTACCAAATAAGCCAGGCTTATTTTAGTTAGTCTGACTTATTTTGAACCAAATCAGCTGACAATAAGTCAGACTAACTGAAATAAATTTGGTAAACTTGTTTTATGAAACAGGTCCCTGGTTTGTGTTATTTGTTTGGCCTGGTTTGTTTTTATTTGTTTTGCAATTTTTTGTTTGGTCTGGTTTGTTTTATTTTAGTATTTTTATTTTTTTGTTTTTGTTTGATCTGGTTTGTGTTTGGTTTTTTTGGGGGGGGCGGGGATTATAGTTTAGATTTTTTTTCAGTGCATTAAAAGTATGGCATTTGTATTATCAAGAAGTAAATGCATAGTTGTTGCTTTTTATTAGCATCCATATTTACATGGCTGTATGGTAAGTACCACCATCTGTAGGACTTTAGTCTGGAACCCTGTTGAATCAAATAAATAATAATAAGAAATAGAGGTTCAAGCGGAGTCCATTGTTGGATACAGTATTTTGCACAGCATGCATTGTTGTGTACTGCACATTTTAGCTAATCCATAATAGTCCATTGGGTATTCTGTTTGGATACTGTGCATATATACAGTATACTGCAGAAATAAAGTAATAGTATGTTATTCCAAACATAGCATCAGATACAGGAAGGCTGGGGGTGAGGATATGCTGTAGTGATCCTAGTGCCTCTTGGTTTGCTGGCATTTGACCGAACCACATTCACTGTAATTCAAGTGTAAAGACTCTCTTCTCCTCTTCAGATAACTACATCTGGGCTTTTGTATGTAATCCCTTGGGATGGGGGAAAAAAAACTGCCAACATTAGAGTTGAAAGAATTTTCTAGAACATTTCTTTTTCTGTTAAACGCTGGGGTGGGAGGCACAACTGTAAATTACGGGAATGATGAATCCCATTTAGCCACAGAAGACTCACAATTTGCCCACCAGCGTATAAAGCCTTTTAATGGTTTAATTGCATCTCAAAGGAGAAGCGCACAGAAGCAGAGTCAAATTAGGGATTGTCCCATATTTTGGCTCTTGTGCTGCATGAGTGCGCCTGTGTGTGGTTTTCTTTTTTTAAGTGAATATGGGATTTGCTCTAAAGCTTAAAATCATTAGACTAAGCTTCGCAACCTTGAAGGTTTCTGTCACTTTATTAAGGCTGGTGTAGCTCGGTGATTAAAGATTTGGCCTGGTAACCAAAAGGTTGCAGGTTGAATCCAGTAAAGCGAACCTGTCGCTCATTTGGTAGAGAAGAACAATGAGTCACTTTTAAAGGAAGACAGTTCAGTCAGCGTCTATTTTTGCAATATTTCCAAGAAGCTATTTCCAGTTATACCAATACAGCTCATATCTATTTGAATGGGAAACAGACCGAAATCTCCTGTGTGAAATGTTTCAATAACGTATTTCAACTTGGCAATAAAATCTGACGGAAATAGTATTATAAGCTGTGATTCTTTAGCTCAAACCCTCCAAAATTCCTAATTTTATTTGAATGCTAATGTTGAATGCTAAGTTTAAGACATTTAGTGTAATTGACCGTTTGCGAAGAGCTTGATTGATAGGCGATCTGACCAATCATAACGCCAACTCCGCCATCTTGCCCGACAAACAAATCAGACAGGAGAGTAGATTCACTTTGGTGGACTTAAACTTAACAAATTGTGTGTTGACGTCTTTCAGCGGTTGAAAAAAAAAAATGCTTTGTTCACTCATGTTTATTTTGTGCTTTAAGTAAATATGAAAAGATGATTGGTTCACATGCCACTTGAACTGAGGCAATACGACGATCTTTCACGACACATTACAGAGCCACAAAACGCGATTTTTATTGTTTGTATTTCTTAATTTTAAAAAAAAAAAAGATACAATTTTAAAGCTTGGACCTTGTTTCATACCAGAAGTAACCTGCTCTTTCTTGTCTGTTGGCGTGTTGTCAGATTCCTCTTTGGTCCACGATGTATTTTTTTACTTCTTGAGAACATGGTGTGTAGTGTGAGAGAGGCATGGCTTGTCGGACATAGCAACAGTAACCAAGGAGGGCGGGTCTTTGCGAAGGGTCAGTAATTTTTATTCATTCAAACATAAATATTGATAAGTTTTGGAAAATTCTGGTTGACGCTGATAAGCCGACAATTTATTAGACTATATAAATAAAGATATGAATAATCTCACTATATTAACTGATAGGCTGATATTAAATTCGATACTGTGTAAGAAAGAGAGAGAGAGAGACATAGAGAAAGAGAGAAGTCTCAATATATTAACTGATAGGCCAATATAGGAATTTTATTGCATTCATTCATTAATAAACATACTAACTTACTTAACTTAACTATTTGGTCCTAAATAAAATAATACAAAAAATCAAATAAAGTATGAAATAAAACATGAAATGAAATAAAAATAATATACATTATGAAAGATGGTAGATGGGAGAAAGATATTTATTTGCTAAAGATTACATTTTACAGAGTTAATTTACTTATTTTAAAATGATTTTAACCATCTAGAAAATGAATAAATCTAAACTCACACTCAATCCACTTCAAACTTGAACCAGTCATTTAACTCCAGGTTATTTTATAAACTTAAACATAAAGTCCTTAATGTTGCTTTGAATAAGCACGTTAAGGCCGGGACGCACCAAGCCTGACAACGTTGGGCTGACGGCGAGCGACGGTCGGGCTAGTTTGTTTGGTGTGTTCCACTTGTTGGCTCTCGTCGGGCTCATGTTGAATCGGGCAAACTACTGCCAACATGTCAATCGGCATCGGGACCGTCTGCGGGAAGTGAGAACTCTGATTGGATGTTCAGTTTAGTGAACAAGTCAGTGCCCTAGAAATAAAGCGCAAGTGATTAAAACAAGCATGTAAATGAAGGCGGTACAGACAGAAGGCTGTTTAAATGTTACGTGATCTTTCCAACCCGATCTCATGAAAGTGCGTATAATAGTACACCAAATAAAAACGGAAACTCGTGGTATTGATATGCAAAAATGGACTTTGGCGTGTCTATGCTACGTGATGGGTAGGATTAGGGTTGTGGTGTAGATGCGTATCATATGTACATGAAAACTGTGTAAATCTTTGTTTTGGTTTCTCCTTTTGAATGATGAATATATACTATTGATAGCTGCTGATATGGACAGCTCGTTCCTCTCACGCATGTGCAGAACGCACGTGTTAGTTTGCCGTCGGCTGTACTCTGTGTGGTGTGTTCGGACGCAGCTTTTTGGTCCGACGCTGCCGACGCGAGGCGACAACACCATCGGCTTTCATCGCCGCTAGTTCTTTGAAGTCGTTTTGGTGTGCCCCGGCCTTTAGGGATGGCTCGATACCATAATTTTGGCTTCGGTACGATACCAGAATGTAATACCTCGGTATCGATATTAAATCGATACCATAGCTGACAAACAGCCAGCCTCAAAAGATAATTATTAATTTCGGGTGCATTGATAGTTTCATCTGTTTGATCCATCGCGTTGTTCTGTTGTCACATTTACCGGTTGCGCAGCAATTTTTGAAGCACTGCCACCTACAGGTGCACTTCGCAACAGCAGCGTATGAAATACCGAATCGAGCAAAATTATGATATCGAACCGTTTGAAATATTATTGGTATTTTTCCAGTACCGGTATACCGCGCATCCCTAAAGCACGTCACTTAAATGTCAAAGCAACAAAGAGTCATTACAAAATAATCACCAGTCCTCCTTAGTTACTGTTGCTATGTGTGACAAGCCATGCCTCTCTCACACTACACACCATGTTCTCATGCAGTAAAAAATACATCATGGAGCAAAGAGGAAACTGACAAGATGCCGACAGACAAGACAGAACAGGTTACTTCTGGTATGAAACAAGCTCTCAGCTTTAAAATTTTGTCTTTTTTATTTTTTTATTTTTTTTTTAAGGAAATTCAGACAAAAATACCGTTTTGTGACTCTGTAATGTGTCGTGACAGATCGCTGTATTTCCTCAGTTCAAGCGGCACACAAACCGAGCGTCTTTTCATATTTACTTAAAGCACAAAATAAACATGAATGAACATCCAAACGTGTTACGTCTTTCAAGTTTAAGTCCACCAAAGTTAATCTACTCTCCTGTCTGTTTGATTTGTCGGGCAAGAGGACGGATTCAGCATTATTATTGATCAGATCGCCTGTCAATTAAGCTCTTTGTGAATGGTCATTTCTGCTCACTATTAAATTCTTTAGGACCCATAAGCACTTCTTCATTCACACAGCATATGTAAATCAGTTTCAGCACACTTGTATTAATGTATTAATGACAGTTTTAAAGTGCTCTCTCTGTTTAGCAAACGGCTAACAGTGTTCAGTGCCTGCTTAAACAGTCCAGATGACGTTACGGTGTAGCAAGCAGGTCAACATGGCCGCCATTGAAAGCAAGTATTGTGTGTATGTAACACCCCGTCGCCGGACGCTCCACCAAGAGCCGTCCACTCAGAAACATTCCCAATCGGCCCCGTTCCCCAGCAGTCCCTAAGGAAACCGTATCTCCCGTAGTCACGCAGAGATGTGAGGGCTACTGTTAGCGGCGTCTGAAAAAGATTGACTGTTTGGGCACTAAGTGCTCACTGTTGACACAAGCCTCTCTTTCATATGCAGCGGAGCACAGAGCGCTCGGGCTAAGTACACAGTTTGTGTTAAAGGTTGGTCTGCTCGTACCGAGAATTTCATCCGTCGAGCTCTCACCCGCAGAGTGGCTCGGGATTTTTGAAACGGAAAAACGCAAACACTCGAAAGGAGTCAAGAACAGGTTGGCAATTTGGAAAATAACATGATGAATCAGCTGCTCGATTGTTCAGAAGAGATCAGAGCGCCCAATAAAAAAAACAACAACAACCAAGTTCTGCATGCTGATGGATGACAAGTGTCCCAATTAATGTCCCTTGTTATCTTTGCTTCTCTTTATTGATGGGACTATATAGGATGAAACATGAAAACCTAATTTATTATTATTATTATTATTATTATTATTAATAATAATAATAATAATAATATTAATAATAATAATAATTATAACATTAATATATAAATATTATTTCATATTGTTATTAAAATTATATATTATTATTTTATACTAAATATGCTTTCAAAACAGTACTGACCAGCTAAATATATCAGCCAAAACTTTAAATTAAAACTAAAACGGAAATGTAAAATATTAAATCTAATTCAAAATATTAATAAAAAAATATAAGTGTCTCATTTATACTAAAAAAAAAAAAAACATTGCAAAGAAAATTGTTATAATATTATCCTCTTTAATGTGGTCTATACCAAAACTTGACACTTTTTTTTAAATGGAGAAAAAAATTACAACGTATGTTAATTCACTCCTCGCTCTGACCAAAGGTTCGAGCTCATTTGACTCATGTCTATGTGGCTCGCTCATTGCCGACCCTCATTCTAACCAGAAAACACAAGTTAATTCTACTGTAAAAATGACCAAAATGCACATTTCTAGTGTTCATTTTCAATAGCCAGAATCAGAAACATTGGCAATAACCGAGATCTTCCTGGTTTTTTTTTTCTTTTTTCTTTCTTAGCATTACTAGAATTACATTGAAAGCTGGAAGGCCTGCATTCATCAAAATTCGAGTATGGCAGTGGTTTATTGGGAAAACCGCCAACATATCACCAAGTCTAGGAAAAATCCACTCTGAAAAGCGCAAAACAGTTCCAATAACATCTGCATTTTCCCTACAGGTGTGGCCCCCACACTAGGGAAATAAGCTCACCTGCAAGCAGAATACATGTAATTCAAAAACCTCGGGTGGTGTCGCGCTCCAGACATGACAGACGCCTTCAAAATTATGAGTTTTGAATGTCGCAGTAAGCCTTCGAGATTTCATTTGCTGCTTTTTATACAGTACACTTGAATTCACTCTTGATTACAAAATTCCCTGTGTTTAGGAAGCCGCATCTGTTTTGGCTGGATTTTTCTGTTCTTGGCAATGAAACGACAGCGCTGGTCCATCCCCCGGATGCCCAGCTGATGCTGCGACACACGTTTTCTGAATAATGCGATTGACTGCCGTAAATTGCTTTCGTTCCAGGCTTCATCGCAGCAGCTGAAGTTCACGACGTCAGACTCGTGCGACCGCATCAAGGATGAGTTCCAGTTCCTTCAAGCACAATACCACAGGTGCGCACACACACACATACATTTTCAGTTCACTT
The DNA here is from genome assembly GCA_036784905.1 of Acrossocheilus fasciatus. Lineage (NCBI taxonomy): Eukaryota > Metazoa > Chordata > Actinopteri > Cypriniformes > Cyprinidae > Acrossocheilus > Acrossocheilus fasciatus. Next base: position 19,367,243 of record CM071959.1, on the reverse strand, counting down.
AAAAATGACAGTCTGTCATCATTTATTCACCCTCATTGTTCCAAACTTGATATTTTTTTTCTTTGGCAGTGTTATTTTAGTATTGTTTGTATACTGTTATGGTATTTATTAATATATTAAATTAGCTTTTGTTTTTATATTTTCAGTTTTCATTTTAATTGTAGTTTTTATTAATTTTGTCAGATTTGTTTATATATTTCTTTTTTAGTTTAAGTATTTTTAGAATTTTGACTTAAATGTTAATTTTATATATATATATATAATATTTATATATTAATCATTGCTTTTAAAACTGAAATTGTAAGTTTTTCATCTAATATTTATTTCATTCACTGAAATGTTTAAAGTTTTACTTAACAACTGTTCTGTGGAACACGAAAGGAGATGTTTTGAAGAATGTGCTGGTTGCTCTTTTGCAAAAGCTTCAAAAGCACTCAAGCATCATAAAATTGGTTCATATGAATCGTTTACTCAATTAATAGTTTATTCAAACTCTTCTGAAATCATGTGATGGTTTTGTGAGGAACAGACAAAAATCAGACAAAGTCATTTTTCAAAGATAACCTTGGCTCTAACTGTTTTTTTTTGTTGTTGTTTTTTTCTTTGATGCATTCATGAGAAAAGTAGCACTGTCTGGTTTCTGAATGAATCGTTATTTTGAGTCAGAATTTGTGAATTTTTTTCACAAATCTGACGGGTTCAGTTCAGTTGAATTCAAAGCATTTGGAATTGCAGTGACCCATAATTCAAAATAAAAGTCTTTTTGTGTGATTCATTAATAGAACCGTTAATAGAGTCATTTGTTCTGGAATCTGATTATAGTAGAAAACGGCAACCAGCACATTACGAGTCGGAAAGTAATGACTCGTGATTCAGTGAGTGAGTTAGATGATAGTTACTACTCCAATTCCGTGAGTTCATTCTGTGAAGGAATCAATTAATTCTAACCCATAACTCATGAGTCTTTTTGTGTGATTCAATAAAACTCATGTGTTCTTGAATCCGACTATAGTAGAAAAGAGCAACCAGAAAGTTTGTGATTTAGTAAGTCAGATGTTAATCGGAATCATCATATTGATTCAGACTCGAGTCGTCTTGTGCGACCCGTTAAAAGAACCAGTTCATAAGAGTCGTTTGCTCGTGACTCAGACTACACTATAAAAGAGCGACCAGCACATTATCAAAAATGTTAATTTTGTGTTCCACAGAAGAAAGCCAGCCATATGAGTTCAGAACCACATTTATTTTCGAACCGTTTCTTTCATGAGGTCCTCTACAAACCAGTGAGACTAAACTCACTATTAGCAGGCTTTTTTTTTTCTAACAAGCTTCTAACAAGCTTCCCCTAGTGCCTCATTCCCTTGCCGATTAACACGGAGCAGCTACTGTGATCTGATCCGTCTGATGCCTTGACTCCTGTAGATGGAGACGGAAGACTCTTTTAAAGACACAAAGACGCTGCTACTGTCCCGTCTTTTAAGGCAACATGTCTCTCCCTCCCTATTCCCATGACAACGAGCAAACCCTCATTTAACCCTGGTTCACAAAAGAATAGGCCCTACGTTTTTCTGTGTGTGTATTCAGAGCATAGATTCGCCGCCATTGACTTCAATTGAGATTCAAAAGACAAGGGTTTTTTTGGTGCTGCGTTCAGCCTTTTAAAGGAAATGTACTGCAGGCGGTCCCCAGAGCTTCGCCGAGCTGTCGCTCCCTTCTACAAATGCATAAATAGATCAGGGAATACATAAATCAAAATAAGGATGACAGCAGGAGCGATTTGGAGGCGGAAAGAAGCGGCAATAAAACTCCATCAATGTGTCGTTTTTTTGGCGTCTTTTTTTTTTCTCCGAGAGCATCTTTGGAACCTTCAGGAGGCCTCAGCCAATCAGTGGCTGGCATGGCCAATCACAGGTAGCCTGGCAGCAGGGAGGACGGTCACCATGACAACCCCCAATATATGTTACACAGTCATAACAGCCCGTTTTTTTTCCCTTTTTTGGGATAAGTGGAAGCAGCAGACTGGAGAGGTATGAAGAGACAGAATGCTTGTCATACAGCAACAAAACAAAAACCTCTAGTATGTCGTGGCACTTTTTTTTTAATATATCGATCAGATACATTTTCTTGTATTGTTTTCACTGGACGTTTTCCCATCCGACGCTCTTTTCCATATGGAACTTCTTTTTGGATTTTCCTACGTACTGTAAAGCGTAATCAAGTGTTTGTTTTCTTTGGGAACAAAAGAGATGATGTGGCTTGAAAGGCTAGTGGTTTGCACACATGCTGAAGGCACGATTAGCTGTGGTGCTCATATGGGAAATTCTGGTTCGACTCCAGTCGGCGCTGTATGAAAATCCAGTCCTGATACTTTCTCTTAAATATAAACTTGTATTTTTATATATATATATATATATATATATATATATATATATATATATATATATATATATATATATATATATATATATATTATTATACACGCACACTATTATTATTATTATTATTATTATTATTATATCTATACATTTTATATATAAAGAAATTAAGCCAATATTCTGTTAAATTTTATCCAATTAATTTATCACACAAATATTTGACCAATTAAATGTTCTCTAAGCATTTTTATTTCTTCAGGTAAATAATTTTATTTTATTTTTATTATATTTTATTTTATGTAGCATTTTAGGGATTTTTAAATGTGGCTGATTTTGGATCCTGATTTGGGTGATTTACAGGGGTGTAAAATTCTATTAATTTTACTTGATTGCTGTACTTGAGTATTATTATATTTTTTATTTCACTCAATTTAAATTGACAATGTTCTCTTAAATTTTATCCAATTAATTTTATCACACAAATATTTGACAGATTAAATGTTCTGTAAAATAATTTACCTAGAGAAAAAAAATTGTTTCCTATTTTATTTGTTACAATTTATCAATTCTTAAACGTGGCTGATTTAGCACAGTACTTTTACATTTTAATACTCAAATACAATTTAAAGTAGTACTTTTACTCAGGACGATTATTTTACTCGTGCATTTTTTGAGTGCTCTTTACACCCCTGTTGATTTATTACAAAATTAATCGACAGATTAAATGTTCCGTAAGTGTTTTCTGCCATTTTTGCTAAGGTCCACCATTTTAATTTCTTCAAACTGTGCCGCCCGAAATCATCAAAAAAACACAAAAATAAAAAACATGCAAAATGATTGACGGCCAGATGTCTTTTTTTGATTGGCTAATTACTTGATTGGCTAAAAATCAGTGACCCTTATTTGCTGTTTTCAGAGCTTATAGATCTGATACATAATCACTAAATTTTTGTATGGTTTTCCTAAAATAAACAATTTATGAACATTAAATTACTCTCCCTATTTACTGAATAGAATGTGAAGAAGCCCGAAATCTTAAAAAAAATGTCTGAAGTATTCTGAACTCTTCAGCCTCTGTTGCATAATATATGTCTAGTGTCTACATTTTTTTTCATTGACCAGTCTTTCTTTTCTCTCTTCAGTCTGAAGCTCGAATGTGACAAGCTGGCCAGTGAGAAGTCAGAAATGCAACGTCATTATATCATGGTAAGTCTGCACAGAAGGCGCTCTCCTCCAGAGGGACGTGCCTTAGGCTAGATGTGCTGGAACATATTCACATCCGCAAGAAACTAACCTAGCCCTTACCTGTCTGATTCCATTGTGTCTTATTCTCTGTCTGCCTCTGCACTGTCTTTTCTGCTGCTCTATTACCATTCTGTACCTCCTGTCCAGCCAGAGGCGTCATGCACCTGTTTTTTTTGAGGGGACATCAGTGGCATAGCTGGGCTCACTTGCTACTCTAGTGACTTAATTAAAGGAAGTTATATTTTCTTTACTTACCTGTTTATTTATTTACTTAAAATTTAGTGGTCCTTTTATATATTTTGTTACTATATATACTAGGGCTGGGCGATAATTCGTTAACGATAATTATCGCGATATAATTTTCCTCGATTAAAAACCGATATGAAGAGTTTGATAAACTAAAAGCGCATTTGAATCGCGCCACACGGACCATTTATCCACTCGGATCACAGTTCAAACTGCCGTGCGGCGCTAGCGCACTAGAGCAGATGCATTTAATCGGTCACGTGAGCACTAAGCAGCGCTGTGAGATCCAGTGTGAAGCGCTTGAATTCAGCAAAGAACACAAATGACTCTGTTTAAAGTCAAACAGGAGAAACATTGTGTGCAGCGAGACAGTCAGAAGGCTTTTCAGTCTACACATCGCCATCATTTACCATGGATTTACTGTAGTAACACTCACGGCGCCATGGTATTTTGGCAGAAATGTGGGATATTCACATTGAATTTTATTACAGGAGTAATGGTATATATAATTATAGTATGTATGTGTGGTTAAGCTATAGCGTGTGTGCATTTATACTGAATGTTTTTAGACTTCTGTTTTTCATACAAATAGGCTACCTAAAAACCGTATAGCTATATTTTTACCATGGTATTGATGGTTTGAATTAAAATGATTTAAATGTATGCTACTATGGGGGACCAATGCTTAATTTAAAAAAAAACTTGGTCAGAATAAATTTAAGCATAAAAAACTGAGGTTGCTACAGTTTTTGCAGATGTTACTGATTTTAATAATGAACAAAAATTGACCTCTGCGTCCTAACTCAAGCTACTATTAAATGTGCATTTCTAAGGGACAAAAAAGTGATGATATTATTATTAATATTATCAGGCAACCCAAACCTGTTTCTTGATTTGAAACAATATCACTCATCAGAACATGCAGAAACTAAGGAATACATTTTTCTATTTAGATATTTATTTTGTTAAGGAAAATTAATGGTCTGGTTTCTACAACTTTCACTTTGGAGCAAAAATCTGGCTTTAAACTTGAAAGAAATAAAGATTTGACATTTTATCATGATAATTATCGATATTGACTGATATGGAAAAAAATATTGTGCTAATTTTTTGGGCCATATCGCCCAGCCCTAATATATAGTATATTTGCTTATTTACAAACAACTTTGTGGTTCTTATAATGCCTGTATTTTTTTTTTGATAAAAAAATTCGCCAGTTTAGTTTATTATATTATATTATATTTATTATATTAGGCCCTTTCGCACCATGTAGTTCGATGAACTAGCCAGCAGGGTTGTTCCTAGAGAACCAATTTCTCCCTCGGGCCGTTTTCCTGGTTGCATTCGCACCGACAGCAGGAACCCTGAAGCGGCAGACAGCGACGTCTTTATTTGTGGCATTTACAAACCAATAACTGGTGAATGGAGGACGCCGTGTTCGGAGCTGTTTTTGGTGTGTGTGTGTGTGTGTGTGTGTGTGTGTTGTGCCGTGTCGTGGGTTTCATGATAACGGAGATGGAATGTAAACGCACAATTTATGCAATTGAAAGAGTGTGAAAATCTGACTAAATCTCCTTGTAGTGTTATCATCGAGACTGAGAAAAGAACAAAACGCTGCAGACAACAGGTAAATGCCGTTATCGCTGTTTTCCATGTTCGTGGAGTAAATCTTTTTACACTGCTTTTTAAATATGCTGGGTAGCCGGTGTTTCGTATTTGTTTGGTCAATCAGCGTACACTGCTTCACTGATAGTTCCTATAGAACTGTTTTAGACCCTACTCTGAAGTAGAAGCTAAATTAGTTCCCCCAAATGGAGATATTAGAACTAAATACATTCCTAGTTCCTGTGGCGCAAAGGGCTGTCAAAATAAAAAATCGAATTTCGAATATTCGTCAAATTTAAAGGAACACTCCACTTTTTTTGGAAATAGGCTCATTCTCCAACTCCCCCAGAGTTAATAAGTTGAGTTTTACCGTTTTTGAATCCATTCAGCCGATCTCCGGGTCTGGCGATTAGCACTTTTAGCATAGATCCGCCGGTCTTAGTACACGATATAACTACAGAAGAGTCAAGTTTTAAATAGGAAAACTATCAAAACTCTTTGATCATTTTTGAACGCGATGCTACTGGTCTAATCGGATTCAATGATCTATGCTAAGCTATGCTAAAAGTGCTATCGCCAGACCCGGAGATCGGCTGCATGGATTCAAAAACGGTAAAACTCAACTTATTAACTCTGGGGGAGTTGGAGAATGAGCCTATTTCCAAAAAAAGTGGAGTGTTCCTTTAAAATAAAAATCCACATTCGAATGCAAAAACGCTGCATTCGAATTTTAGATGTGCGTCAGGCAGCCTTATATGCGGCACACAAGATGCGATGACGATGTAGGTGTCGTTGCATTGTAATGGTTTTTTTTTTTTTTTTTGTGTTGAACCCAGTGTTGAACCCACTGGATGCGGTGCAGCTCATTCAAAATATTGCGGAAAAAGAGAACATCAATGTGGAGATGTTGTTGTTTAGGGCTGTCAAATTGGCTGAAAAACTAAATTATAAATTTGTACTAAAATATGATCAATATTCTAATTATATTCTAATTTAAAAGGCATAGTATCTTTTAGGGGAAAAAAGCTTTTGGCTTCTCTCCTATCTTTTGAAAAAAGTGCATAATGTTTAAAATAATGTTGGTCCCACTTTATATTAGGTGGCCTTAACTACAAAGTACTTACATAAAAAAAAAAATAAGTACAATGTACATATTGTGTTCATATTGTATTGCAAAACACTGTTGCTGCTATTGAGGAGGGATACAGGTAAGGTTAGGGACAGGTTTGGTGATATGGGTGGGTTAAGGTGTACGGGATGGATCAGCAGTGTAATTATAAATGTAATTACAGAAATTAATTACATATAGGTATTTTTAAAAATATAAAGTACAATGTAAAAACATGTATGTACACAAGTGCAATGTACCAAATGATTAATTCAAATGTAAGTACATAGTAGTTAAGGCCACCTAATATAAAGTGGGACCATAATGTTTTTAAACCATATATAATTAATTATGCTCCTTAAACAATTAGAAACAACAAGCATCATGTAAGTATGTATAGTTTAATACTAAGATGCAGTGGGATGCAGAAAAACTGCCATAAAGGCTCGAGACATGTTTTTTTTAAAAGTTGAACTTCCATTAATTTTACATGGCTTTCTAAACATGCGGATCTCTTGTATGAGACACGAGTGCATCAGTGATAGATGTCCCTATTGAAAATGCGATAATATGCGCTCTGTGTGAATGGCTTGGTTCCAGTTTTGAGGTAAACAACAACATCTCTGCATTGATGTTCTCTTTTTCTGCAGTATTTTGAATGAGCAGCGCCACATCCAGTGAGTTCAACAAAAACTTATATTCTGGATGCTATTAATCACGATTAATTGTTTGACATCACTAACCGACAGACGAGACAGAGCAGGTTACTTCTGGTATGAAACAAGGCCCCAGCTTTGAATTTCTTTAAAAAAAGACAATTTAAACCATGAATACTGTTTTGTGGCTCTTTAATGTGTCGTTACGGGTCGCTGTATTGCCTCAGTTCAAGCAGCACGTGAATAGATCGTCTTTTCATATTTACTTAAAGCACAAAATAAACATGAATGAACATCATAACATATTTTATTTCAACCGCGGAAAGACGTCAGTACACACAATTTTTCAAGTTTTAAGTCCACCGAAGTTAATCTACTCTCCTGTCTGAATGGTTTGTCAGGCAAGATGCACTGATAAAAATGATTTTGTGGTGAAGTAAATACTAAAGAAAAACAAAGGTAATTTCTACATTAAATAATTTAGTTCAGGCAAGAATTAAAAAAAAAAAAAAGAAGAGTAAATTCAATATTAGTACTCAGTTTAAGCTTGTAGAATTTAAAGTTTGAACTTATAAGTGTATTTTACTTGGAATTGTTTGTTATTTTTACAAAGATCGTTTAAGTAAATATCGATGTCATGATCCCGTTGTTCCCATCATGCACTTGGGCATGAATAATTAAGGTAATTTTGTTTTTTGCTGTTTTCAAGATGTATTTACACTCATGTTTTTTGTTGTCAGGTTAAGTAACTTGCTGTTTTGTGACAACTGGAGTTCATTTTTTACTCAAAATGACCCATTCATACTCAAACACTATTCACTGATTGTCACCGTCATTGTGTGTCATGTGCCAAGTATTCAGGTCTCTGTGTTCATTCAGTTAATAACTATATTGAGTCAACATATTACCTTTAAAAGAATAACGAGCTGTCTACTTGCTTGCATACGTGGTTGTAACTTAACCACATCCTTTATAGGCATTTATTTTTTTCAGTACTATGTTTGAGTAAAGTTTACAAACCGTGACTGAGTGAAATGTACTTGAGTATTGCAGGGTAAACTTAAAATAATTAAGTGGAAATTAAACTATACCTGGCCACCTTAAATGAACTTATTTCCTTTGCTAATTTTACATAACTTAGTTAAGTAGATTTTACTTAATTTTATTTTGCAAGTTTTTGCACACATATTTTAAGTAAAATTTAAATATTAAATTAATTAAATTGAACTTTTTGTTTTGGCGTTATGATTGGTCAGATCACCTCTCAGTCAAGCTCTTTGCAAACGATCAATTATATTAATTTAGCTTTATTTTATTTATTTATAACTTGGCAGTTATTATATTATTTATTTTTCTCGGTTTAGTGGTTCCTGTGTCGCAGTTCTTAAAGTCTTATTATTTTCTTTATTATATGGTTCTTCATGAGATGCGCCAATTGCAATTTTCTTGGCCAATTTACGATTTTTTTATAAGTGTGACCTGCCAATACCGATTCTGATTTTCTCTCTAAAAACTATAATATACAAACAAAAATCTATACTATACTTAAAAAAAAAAAAAAATTACATAATAAGTTATTAAACATTACAATTCCCCCAATCTGGGCAAAGTTACAGATGTTCTCTCACTTAACTCTTCAAATAAAGTGCTGAAGTGGCATTATATGTATTTACATAGAATGTTTGATGAAGCTGAGGTGCCATAAATGCATTTACACTGTAAAATGTAATGCATAAACAATTTTATAAGATTGTTTAAAAAAAAATTAAAGAAATGGGAAAAATGCAATGATAGTTTTAAATATGAAACCAAACCAGTAGGTGGCGGCAAATGATTGTTTGAATGAGTGAGTCATTTAGGCCACATTTATACTGCATGGTTCAAGTGACGCAATTCCGATTTTTTTTTTTTTTTTTTTTTTTTTTTTTTTTTTTTTTCTCCTCCCATGTGGCACAGATCGGATACGGCCCACGACCGTGTAAGCGGGAAAAAAATTGCAAGGATTCTGATATTCTACGATCGGTTTCAGGCCTCATTCATATGTGGAAATAAATCAGATATGAATCGGATACGTGCATTTGCGCCTGTCGTGTAAGTGGTCAGATCACATATTCCCCTGTAAATGCGACTCCTATGTCATTGAAAAGTGTGTTGTTTTTTTTTTTTTTTGCTTTTTTTTTTTTTTTAACATTTCGCAGTACAGACATATCTGTAACAAATGAAACGTCTGTAGTTGAGTAGCAGAGTATTAATTTCGTTCGTTTGTGTGAAATAAAATACGTACACAGACGAGCGCTTCAGTCCTGTTCGTTCCATTGAAACAAAATTAAATGCACACAAACATGTCCCTGCCTTTGATATACAGTCACTGATGAACGCATTTGGTTTTAATTACTAAAAAAACACAGACGATGTGTCATGCTTAAGATTATACTACCTGAGTATTATTCCACTCGCAAGCTTTCAGCGGAGCTGAAGATCATCACTGTCCTGAAGAATCTGTTCTAGGCTATATAATTAATTTGATATAGGCTATAGATGTAACTATTGCATTAAAAACGTTACTATATGAATTCCATGTCAATAAATTAAACTCGGATGTATTATTTAAATTGATTTGTGATATCATATGCTATTTTAGGCTTGTTTCACTAAGTGCAGTGTAATATGCACTCATCAGAAACGGGTCACTTTTAAAAGAAATGTAAGCACGTCGTCCAAAAAATCAGATATAGTCACAAAATCGGAATTGGTCATCAAGACTCGCAGTGTAAATGCAGCCTTAGTCCTTCATTCAACAGATTCGTTCAAACAGCTGATTCATTCAGAAACGAAGCAAGTGACTACTGTCTTATGAATGGGTTACTGAATCATTGACTCACTTGATTCATTCAAAAACGCGGATTCATTCAGTAAGGGTTAGGGTTTTCAGTTTCACCGCTGTGTTGCTCTGAGACACAAAACAGTTCTCCTGTGGCTTTGATTGGAGCTATTTTCATCAGCGAAATTGAGCAAAACAGTCAATATTATTTCTAAAATGTAAGTCAATTAATTTTAACTTCTTGTTTATTGAACTACTATTGTATAAAATCACATTGCAATAGTTTGAAACATTTTGGTCATGTAATGTAGCATATAGCGTACCTAAATCATATATTATAAATTTCTTTTTTTTTTTACTACTGCAGTATGCATCTATAACTTTTTCATTTGTTTTGATTTCTGCAGGAGTCTCACACTCGCTCAGGCTGCACAAGCCTCATCTGGCACGACATAAATACGTTATCAGTCACCGTAAGTGTGACGTCAAAACAGATCGGCTCGGAATCAGCAAACTGACAGGCCGGTCACCGGTCCGGGCCAGTCATGCGGAAGATCGGCTAATATAATTTTATTTTATTTTTTTACTTGGCAGTTATTTGGCAATTCTTATCATATTACATTATATTATATTACAATTTATTGGCTCTTTTGTTATATCTTATTATTTTTATTTGGTTTATTTACAAATAACTTAGTAGTTTTTATATATAATATATAATTTTATATATAATATATGACATTATAATATATTATATAATGTTTTTATTTACTTGTTTATTTTTTCATTTTAGCAGGTCTTGTATCTATTATATTAATATATTATGGTATAATATAATTTTGTTTATTAATTTACTTAAACAATGTTTTGGTAAATATTTTAGTTTCAGTAACTGCATAACTTATTGCAAGTACATTTAAGACGCTGCATTCAAAATCCATTTGCCTCAAGTTTAAATTTGGCCATGATGCTTCTGGCTCCATCTTGTATGATTTGACTTCCTTTCCTCCCTAGTCATCCACCCCCATCTCTTCTTTTTCCACCTTGTCTGCCATTCTTTCTTTTGTCTGTATACTCTGCTCTCTCTTCTCCTCCATCCCCCCGATGATACTCCCTCCCCTCCTCTCTAACCTCGTTGTCTCCGGCCCGGGCCTCGTGTTGCCGTCTGATATTCCGCCTCTAATTGATCCGTCGAGCGGCTTAATCTCATTTAATCTGTGCGGCGTTGCTCTCACGCGCATCAGCCAGAGCGCCCTCCCTCCCTCTAATAGCCTATCGGGTTCCCCCGCTCTGTCCGCACCCGCTGGAAGATGGGGAGGGTGGGCGTCCGCTTTGCGTGGGTGGTAATTGCTTTAGGGACCTACTGCTGCTTGGCAGAGCCGACCCTGATCCAACTCTGGCTCCATCACTGATGCTCTCTGCTCTTGTTTAGCGGCTGAGGTTGCGTTGCGCTGCGTGTAGACGTGTGGATGATGAGCGAGGCTAACACTTTAGCACGTACTACGCACCAGTACGCCCGCACATGTTACGCTGATGTCCTAGATGTTCAGTTCTGTGTATTAGAGCTGTAATGCAGCGTTCATGTCTGACTTGCTTTATTTTTTATTTTTTGCAGTACTATGAGATGTCCTATGGGCTGAACATCGAAATGCACAAGCAGGTGAGTTCGTCTAATCTGACGAATTACACACATCCCCGAGAGGCAGTTTACATGCTCAGATTTTCATCTTCATCACTTTTGCTCAACGTTATTGAATGCTGGTGCTTTAGTTGAGACTGGCTATACACAGAAGTGTCAGTTGGGTAGCAAACTATGCCTTAACAATTCATGAAAAACGGTTTATTCATGGCTAGCTTTTTGACTACACTTTCTAGGCCATGATAGCTGGGATATTTGATTGACTGGTCCAAAAAAACACTAAAATATGATTTAGTGCTGTCGAACGATTAATCATGATTAATCGCTTCCAAAAAAAATGTTTACATTTATATATGTATGTGTACTGTGCATATTTATTATGTGCATATATAAATACACACATACAGTATATATTTTGAAAATATATTTACGTTTATACATTTATATATTCATATACTTATATTATAACATTTTTCTTAAATATAAACATGCAAGTGTATATAATTTAAATTTAAGTTCATAGGAAGTAACCTTTTTTTCACCCTTTTTGCTTGGCATATCACTTTTTATCTTTTTTTTTTAAAGTAAATAAATAAAAATAAGAACATTTATTGTATTAATTTTTAGCAAAATATTTGTGCATATACACACACTATTCATTTATTTATTCATTTATTTGTGTATATAAAAATAATCAATTTATAATAAATAGTATGTATAATTTTATATACACACACACACATATATAATATGTATATGTAGAACAGCGTATACAGTAGAAATATAGTACAAATATGCCATTTATATATAAACAAGTGTATTTAAATGATGAAGTGGTTGAAATTGGTTCATTTTCCACAAAATGTGGAATGCACCAATAAGTGTTGCTCTTTATGACCGTGTAATGTCTATAGTGTGATCTGTGTATGGCAGACAGTTAGTTAGACTGACAGACTGCACGTGGAAATCTAGGCACGCGCCATTGCTGCTGCTGCAGCCAGTCTCACGAGCACAATTCATCAGTCTCTGCCCCTTTATGTGACACAGGTGAAATATGTTTTTAAAAAGTCAGCCAGGCACGGAAGAGTGTGTGCGAGACAGAAATACAGGGCATGAATGCAAAGAATAAAACATGCCAGTGTTTGGTATGCAGTCATTTCTCTCTCTCTCTCTCTCTCTCTCTCTCTCTCTGTGTCTCTCTCTCTCTCTCTGTCTCTCTCTCCCTCTCTCTCTCTCTCTCTCTCTCTCCTGCATGCTGTATGAAGTGTCAGCATGGCAGGCTATTGAAACAGGGTTATTGTTGCCTCTCTCTTTGTCCCACTGCATCTTTCTCTCCATTTTTTTTTTTTTTTTTATTTATTTATTTTTTTTCCCCTCAAGCTCCTGCAGGCATTTTTTTTGGACTCGGAAAAATCACGTTTTCCTGATATGAGCTTTCTCTTCATATCTTTGTCCTTTTTATTGTTGCTAATATGTTAAATAAATGAACTAAATATGTTTATATGTATTAGTTTATTTAAAATGTATATATTTTACAAGTAATATGTATGCGTGTATATATCCATACACATATATATACATACACACTGTATATAATAAGCTTTTATTTTTATAATTTATTATTATTACTATTATTATTAGATTTGTTGTGCAATTATGTGCTTAGACTAATAGGTCTGTTTATATTTTTGCAGCTGAGCAATTTGTGACGACTTTAAAAAGGAAGAATTTGCTGAACAGAAGTGTGTGTGTGTGTGTGTGTGTGTGTGTGTGTGTGTTTCTCCCTGCAGGCAGAGATCGTGAAGAGATTAAATGGGATCTGTGCTCAAGTCTTGCCTTACCTGTCTCAAGAGGTACAGAGAGAGATAGCAGTGTTACCTCAACATGTAGTTTGTAGCATTACACCTAGTCTTAAATGCTCACAGTTAGTCTGATTTGTCATCATACTCATGATATTGCATATTTATGGATGCATAACTGATTTGAACAGGCTAGGGATGTAAAGATTTCACTATTAAATCTATGGGTTCAGTGCATTATTTTGGAGGGCAGGTATTTATAGTATAAATGCATGATTGTGTTTGCATAATGATAGCAATGTGAATGTGGGAACATACTGTACAAGATGTGATGTGGGTTTTTGTGTGTGTGTGTGTCTTTTTCAGCACCAGCAGCAGGTTCTGGGGGCGATAGAGAGAGCCAAACAGGTCACCCCACCAGAGATGAACTCCATCATAAGGGTAAACTGTCTCTCTGTGTGTGTGTGTGTGTGTGTGTGTGTGTGGCTCATGTGGCCGCACACACAGGTTTATACAGTAGGCTATGTTTATGGACATGAATCTGCATTGGATGATGGCAGTCTAATTATCTATAAAGAAATTCATTATTAATACTTTTTGTGCATTGTTGCTGTAGGGATTGTTTAATGGTAATTATTGCATTTATATGACTCTAAATTTGTTAATTCTGTCTCTTTTAAATTTGACATGCATGGCATGACAAAAACTGTACATTTATATTGTGAAAACTTTTGCAGCATTTGCTTTGTACATTTGAAAATAATGCAAAATAAATATAATACAATGCAAAAACAAGTAATACTGTCCATAAAATAAAATAAAATCAAATAAAATAAAATAACCAATAGAATAAGGGTATGAGAGGCCACACAATGTAATTATTTTATATTATTAAATACAACAGAAAATGCTATTTTCTTTATCAAATAACAGCTTTTATTAAATAGCACCAATATAATTCAAAAAATACCAATGTTCAATAAATAACATTTATTAATATTAATAAACATAATCACAGTAAACAGTTATTCCACCAAGTAACGTAGGTCAAATAGATTCACTGCCATTCAGATGTTTGTAGTCGGTTATATAGTGAACTCTTATATTTTAATATAATTTAAAATGTTATTTATTCCTGTGATGGCAAATCTGAATTTTCGTGAAATTGAAATCTTTACATAATATAAAAGTCTTTATTGTCATTTTGAATTTAATTAATAATTGTATAACTAACTCACTCGTAAAGTAATACTTATATTTATTGTTTATTTATTTTTAAAAAATCTTATTGACCCCCACATTTTTGAATGTATATAGATTTGATTCATTAATCTAGAATTTGCATTCATTGTTTATCCAGTCATACTTTAGAGCTGAAACTATGTTTTGTAGTAATGTAATGAAAGTCAACACTTTAATTTAAGGTGTCCTTGTTACACGTTATGTACTTACTATTATAATAACAAAAAATTATGCATAATTACATGCAAGTAAGCCAAACCCTAACCATATAGTAAGTTCATGTAGTTAATTAATATTACTCAGTACTTCAATGTATAATTACACTGTAACAAGGGCACCTTAAAATAAAGTTTAACCGAAAGTTACTATGAACTAATAAATTATGTAGGTAACAACACCGTATGTGTCTGTTTTGTAGCAGCAGCTCCAGGCTCACCAGCTCTCTCAGCTGCAGGGGCTGGCGTTGCCCATGACCCCTCTCCCTCTCGGCCTCAGCCAACCGGCCGGCCTCCCCGCCGTCACCTCCAGCTCCGGCCTCTTCTCCCTCTCCAGCATCCTGGCCTCTCAGGCCCAGCTGGCCAAGGAGGATAAGAGCACACGCGAGACCTCCGACAGCCACCGCGAGGAAGACGGAGACAAGTCCGACTAGTTGCCCGCCAAACCCGTTCCTTCATCCGATCATCCTCCAGAGCTCCACGTAGAGCAGAGGCACTTGTTCCCCTGTTTTTTTTTTTTTTTCTTTCACCTTTTTTATTTTCCACTCTCCTTCCATCTTTCTATCTTCCCTCTAAATTGCTACTGTGTTCACATGCCTAATGTCATTCGTTCTGGTTCATTCCACCAGCTCTCTATATGTATTTATACCAATCCACCTTTTTATTGTGTTACGGATGCTTGATTTGATTTTATTTACACTATTTCTTGCCTGCGTATGTATATATCTATATATATATTGTATATTTCTTATGCTCGTTGTGGAAATGGTCTACAAAATGGTGCGACCGTTAATGGACCATCGACCCTTCAGTAATAATTCCTCTTTGTTTTTTCCCCCCGCTCACTCTCTTCCTCTTAAAATCTTTCACCTTTTAAAGCTACAATCTACAATAACTGAGTCAAAAGCACTTTGGCCCCAGGCAGTAACTCTGAGACTAAAAGCAACTTTGAATCTAAAAACTTAGCCGCGGCATAATCCATTTAGAGTTTAAAAAGGATCGGTGTTATTGTTCGAAGGCACGGTTGTTGCATCTATCCGAACTTAAAGGGACAGTTCAAGTTAAAATGAGGATTTGTTTCATTTTTATGTCGTCCTAAAGCTGTTTGACTTCAATTCTTCTGTGGAACACAAAAGGAGATATTTTGAAGAATGTTCATGCTGCTCCTTTCCGTATAATAAAAGTGAATGATTACCAAAATATTTCTAATAAGTAACTTTAATTTATTAAGTTTTTCATGCAACGGCTTCAGAACACTTGGAATATAGTACATTCATAAACCGTCATATGCACTAATTTAGTTTAACTCTGTCAAAAAGGACAAAAATTACAACAACAAATAATCAAAAACTAGTCCGTATGATTCATGTATTATATTCCAAATGTTCTAAAGCTGTTTGTGTGTGAAACAGACATTAAAAGAGAAATTTAAGTCATTAATCACTGGAAATTTTGCTTGATGGATGTGGTCACCATTCACTTTCATTGTATGGAAAAGCAGAAAGTTGAAAGGCTTTAAAATGACCTTATGGTGAGTAAATGATCTTCATGTCAGTCCAAACCTGTTTGACTTAATTTCTTGTGTGGAACACAAAAAGAGACGTTTTGAAGAATGTTCATACTGCTCATTTCCATACAATAAAAAATGAATGGGGTCCTAAGCAGTCAAGAACAAAAATCACCATAAAAGCCTCACAAACTAATCCATATGCCATTATGTACTATATTCCAAGTGTTCTGAAGCTGTTTGTGTGAAAAACCTAAGAGATTTCAATTAGTATTTGCTGTATTCATTGTATGGAAAAAAGCAGCTTGGACATTTCTCAAAATGTCTCCTTTTGCGTTTCACGTAAGAAAGCCAGTCATACAGGTTTGGAAGGACATGAGGATGAGTAAATGGTGGCAGAATTTCCATTTTAGCGTGAACTATCCCTTGATGAGTAGTATTGAAAGAAGAACGAACATTTGTACTAGGCCCTTGAACGTGCTGTTTATCTATCTACCTGTTTGCCTGATTTCTAAAGTGTTTGGAAGCTGTTGTGCTGTCTTAGACAGAGAATATTAGATGAATCCTCTGAGATGCTAGCTAACCTGCTCACCAAGTGAAAAGGAATGCTGTTTAAAAGATTTTTTCAGTCTTTTTTATAGTAATGTCGATTGTCTACATGGTGAGAGTCATATTGTTTTCCTTAGAAGGTAAGTTGTGAGAATAAGGTATTTGAGAAACGAGAAGCACCTTCTTTAAACATTTTTATTCGTTGTTTTGATAGCACTACAGAAACAGGAAGTATGTGAAATCATTTGTATGATTTATAACAACCCCTCCCAACAAAGAAAAAAAAAAAAAAAAAGAAAAAAAAAGAGTTTTTTAGCACAATATGTTACCTTAAGTGGTCTTAAGGTAAAAGCTAAGATTTGCAGTTTTGAATATTCGGTCTCCCAGTGTTGTATTATGTAGTATGTGATTCTACCAAGAGGGGGCAGTAAGTCCATAGCAAGTCCACACTAACACCCTCCGGGTCACTTTAGTGTCCAATGTTGGTTTTTGCAAACATATATAAAATGTGCTTCTTTTGACCCACCCAAAAATAAATAATTTGTCTAACGTTTGTTCTTCAGTCTGGAGTAAGCATCAAGAAGATTTTTTTTGTTTGTTTGTTTTGTATTGAAACAGTGACTTGCAGTTATAGCAGTATTCTCGTCATAGATTGTGTCGCATTTTCATGCCAAAGTACACATCACACTTTATCGTCTCAGTTTTCTCATTTTGGTACAGTCTGAAAATACAAACCAGACTTTTCACACCTTTTTTTCCCCCCTTTCTTTTAGGTCTGTGTTTGTGATTTTGTGGATGCTTTAGATTAGAATTTTGCTCTAATGGACACCTTCTATAATGTAGACACAGCTAAACCATATCAGATTCAGGAGTGAAGCTGCTTCCTAATGTGTCTTAATAATTAAATGTCAAAATTAAACGGTGCCAACATAAGAAATGTCAATGAAAGGCCACCTGATGATATCGTAGTGCTTTCAAAACAAATCTGCTCTTTTTTTTTTTTTTAGTTGGAAAATGTTTTTGGTTTAATTCTGCCAGTGTATTTTTGAAAGAAGTGCCAGGATTTATCCTTGTGGCTTGCTACATATGCTCAAATCTATTCTGTTGACATTTTTCTTTTTAAAGTAAGGACAAAAATGTAGTGGATGCTGCGTAAGCGTTAAGAGTTCAGAATAAGATCTAGCCAAATGCGAAGTGTTTTGCTATAAAGGTGGGCCGCAGGTGTACTGTATGTGTACGTTATACATAGACCTAAAGCTTTATGTGCAAATGGATGCTTTTGTGTCAGTCTTCTTGAATGATACGTCTGTGTTTTAGAGGACTCTTAACTCATGAGGCACTTGAGAACAGGTTGTCTACCCTTCCTTTCTTTCTTAAACCCCTGACAGCCGTCTCCTCCCAGAATTCATTGCTTGCCTTTTGCCATTTGTTAAAAGCATTGTAAGCATTCTGTGCTATAAAAGTCTTTTTGTTTTTCAACTCCTAATTTTATGTATATTGTACAACCTACAGTGCAAAAATAATTGTGTTATAAAATAGCTTCATTCCATATTAAAACAGACAAAGTACATAAACATTTACTATACATAAATGGAAATTTCTGCAGTAAGGAAATGCTTCTGGTGCCTTACAAATAAAATCAATCAAATCAACATGTCAATGGTTTTATTTTGTTGTTTGTATGCTTGTGGAAATCAGCATTGCAGTTATGAAGTAATATTTTTATCTACCAACAGCCTTGTTGATGAATAATTTCTACGTAAGTTTTGGTTATTACACAAGTAACTCTTGGTGACAAAATTTCATACTTTAATGTCATGTTGGATTTTTAGGCCAAACAAATCATCTCTCTCTCTCTACACTCATTGCCAAAAATATTGTCACCCTTCGTAAATATGATCAAAGGCGGCTGTGAAAATTAATCTGCATTGTTGATCCTTTTGATCTTTTATTTAAAAAAATTCACAAAAATCTAACCTTTCATTGGATAATAAAAATTTAAAATGGGGGGAAATATTGTTATGAAATAAATGTTTTTCTCAAATACACATTGGACATAATTATTGTCACCCCTAGAAATTCTTATGAGTAAAATATCTCTGAAGTATATTCCCATTCATGTTCACAATTTTGATCACTCCAGGGTGATTATGAACATGAAATTATCCAGCCATGGCTTCCTGTTTCACAGAAATATAAATAGGAGGGAAAACAAAGCCCAAATTCCCTTAAAGGGGTCATATAATGCCATTTTTGTACAAGCTAATATGATTCTTTAGGGTCTAAATTGAAAGTTTGTAATATACTTTAATTAAAAATTCTCATTAGTATTGTAAGAAAACACTAATTTTACCTGCTCAAAAACAGCTCTGTTTTCAGCACACCGTTTTAGTGCGTGTGTTTTTAAATGCTAGTGAGCTTTGCTCGCCCCGCCCCTCTGTTCTGTGGGGCGTTTTTGACACAACACACGTGGAGTGTTGCCTTGACAACAGTTGAGGGTATATTTTGAAGAATGGCAGTAAATATGTGATCAGATAACATAACTTATTCTGGCATAATATTGAAAAACATCAATTAGAGTATTTATAGTCTTGGATCATATGCATTTGCAGGATGTAAACAGTATTTTGCAGCTATTGTGTTACCATTAATTTTCATGCAGTTATAACTGTTTTTTATTTATTTAAATTTTTTACATTACTTCTTAACAGACACCGTTATAAACCATCTACAAAAGTAAGCTTAGTGTAGTGTTATCATGTTAACTTTAATACCTGCGTACACAGTTTGTAATAACACAATAACCATAACGTTTTGTTCATTATAAACGTGGTATTATTAATTATATTGAGAACGTCGTAAATAGAAAACATGCATGTACCCTGAATGTAAACATTAGCCACATACATTGTGAAGCGTGCTAGCGATTTGCAAAGATTAATATAAAGGTTAATTAAACGTTACACTCACTTCTTCTGGAGGTTCAGCAGGAACACGAATAGTTGGTACCGATTCTTTTTTCAGGAGCAGCTTCTTAGCAAAACCAGCTTTATACTGACCTTCATTTATAAAGCAGTCTGGTGAAAAATGATTCGCGCAAACATGAAAACATTGACATTGCTTGTGGGGAATATTCCCTTCAAAAGCAAAACTCAACCACTGTGTCTTCAGCGGTTCGGACTTAGGAACATCAAAATGACTGCTGTGTTCATTATTGCACCCGAGAACAGAACACCACAATCGCTTAGACGCCATTCTGCTCATAGACAGCTCCAGTGTATATCAACAATGACGCGTGGACTATGATTGACAGCTCGCTCACGAGCAAAGGCGGGTCTGTGTTGAAACACTGCTGTCAATCAACCATCGTGGGAGGGGCGTCCGACCGTGTGGCGTCACACGGTCCAACGGCTTGATTTGAGACAGGGTTAAACAAATAAAATAAAATAAAAAACACTGGATGGATTTTTATCATTTTATGATGGTTGTGTACAGGCACTGCTAACACACATTTCAGTACAATCAACTTGTAAAAGTGCATGTACCATTATATGACCCCTTTAATAATCCATCACAATGAGAAAAACCAAATAATATATTTCTGATGTGCAGCAATCATAATTATAATAATATAATTGAGCTTCACAAATTAGTGAAGTGGCTTTAATAAAAAAGCTAGAGCAGTGAAAATTCCCATTTCCACCATCAGGGCAATAATTAAGAATTTCCAATCAACATTAAATGTTACGAAACTGCCCGGAAGAGGATGTGTGTCTATATCGTCCTAATGCACGGTGAGGAGAGTTTGAGTGGCTAAAAACTCTCCAAGGACCACAGCTGGAGAATTGCAGAAAATAGTTGAGTCTCGGGGTCAGAAAACCTTTAAAACAATTTGTCAAACAGCACCTACATCACCACATGTTGTTTGGGAGGGTTTCAAGAAAAATTCTCCTCGCTCATCCAAAAACAAACTCCAGCATATTCAGTTATCAGACACGACTGGAGCTTCAAATGGCACTGGCTTCTATGGTCAGATGAAACTAAAAATGAGCTTTTTAGCAGCAAACACTCAAGATGGGTTTGGTGAACACAGGGATAAAAAGTACCCCATGTGTATAATGAAATATACTGCTGTATTTTTGATGTTGTGGGCCTATATTTCTGCTGGAGGTCCTGGACATCTTGTTTAGACACATGGCATCATGGATTCTGTCAAATACCAACAGATAAAAAAATCAATAAGTGACTGACTCTGTTAGAAATCTTATAATGGGCCATGTTTGGATCTTCCAACCGGACAATAATCCAAACACAAACCTCAAAAACAACACAAAAATGGGTCACTGAGCACAAAACCAAGCTTCTGCTGGCCATTCCAGTCCTCTGACCTGAACCCTATAGAAAATGAGTGAACTGAAGAGAAGAAGCACCAACATGGAGCTGTGAATCTAAAGGGTCTGGAGTGATTCTGGGTGAAGGAATGGTCTCTGATCTCTTGTCAGGTGTCTCTAACCCCATCAGGCATTATAGGAGAACATTTAGAGCTGTTTAACTGGCAAATGGAGGTTTCAAAAAGTATTGAATTAAAGGGTGACGTTAATTATGTCCAATGTGTATTTGAGAAAAACATTTATTTCATAATGATATTTCCCCCCATTTAAAATTCTTATTACCCAATGAAAGGTTAGATTTTTGTGAATTTTTTAAATAAAAGATCAAAAGGATCAACAATACAGGTTAATTTTCACAGGCTTCTTTGATCATATTTACCAAGGGTGACAATATTTTTGGCAATGAATAAATATACAGTACATAAGTACAGTACATTTTGGCATAAATATACAGTACATACAGTGTGTATGTGTATATAAATATAAATATATATATATATATATATATATATATATATATATATATTGTGACGGATCGGTGGCCCTCCCCCTCATCATCATCACCACCCCGTCCCTTATTCGCCGCCCTTCACCAGGCTCCCGACTGGAGTGGGTGGATGAGAGGAGGGGCGTGGGACTAACGTGGGCTGGCGGCGTGTGATGAGGCACAGCTGGACTGAATTAAGCCTCATCACCGCCGCCGTTAAATGCCGAGCGCGCCTCTCCTCGGGAGACCGGTCTCTTCCCCCGTGCATGCACGCTGGTGTCCTCGTGGGTCCAGGAAGGGTGCGTCGAGGGACATCGCGCCGCCGAGGATGTGAGCCGCGGAACCTCCAGGGTCATCGTGCAAGCCGCACCCGTATAACGGCCGTCGGGCCAGGATGCCGGGCCGTCCATCCCGCCAATGGGCCAGTAAGTGGCACAGGAAGAGCCGCCGCTCCAGAGAAGCCGCCGCCCCTCGTGCCCCGGACCGCGGGAGCGTGTGCGGCCACCTGACTCCGCCCCTTCTCTGGACCCTTCCCTTTCGGAACACTGCCCTCCTTCACGAGCCCCGCAGCACATCGAGGACACCAGATCCCCCCCCTTCTTTGGACACTTTTTCCCCTGGACACTTTTATTTTATTATTTTTGTTTAATAAAAACCTCTCCGAGGCCTGACGCCACACCCACTGTGTCTGTCGTTGGCTCCTCCCGTCACAGTGGTGGAGAATGCGGGCAAGGCGGAGCCTAGACAGCGCAGTTGGGCAACATCTGAAGACGTCATCCCCTCTCGCCCGCAGAAGTTCGTGAAGAAGCGCGTGGGACGGAGAAACGACGGAGACGGCCTCCCAGCCACCGAAGGGGTAAGTGACGTTTCGTTAATTGTCATCTTACCCTGTGGTTGGTTGAGGCTGTCGACTAATACCGGTTTCTCTGTCCCTGTTCCGGCGCGGTGCGAGAGGGAGGTTCGCCCGGAGAGGAATCCCTGCCCCGCCCACTCTGACCGTATGGAGCCTGGTTGAGGATGGTAGCACTCCTGCGTGGGCGGCGACCGACGACGGGGATGTCGCTTGGGGGGGGGAATGTGACGGATCGGTGGCCCTCCCCCTCATCATCATCACCACCCCGTCCCTTATTCGCCGCCCTTCACCAGGCTCCCGACTGGAGTGGGTGGATGAGAGGAGGGGCGTGGGACTAACGTGGGCTGGCGGCGTGTGATGAGGCACAGCTGGACTGAATTAAGCCTCATCACCGCCGCCGTTAAATGCCGAGCGCGCCTCTCCTCGGGAGACCGGTCTCTTCCCCCGTGCATGCACGCTGGTGTCCTCGTGGGTCCAGGAAGGGTGCGTCGAGGGACATCGCGCCGCCGAGGATGTGAGCCGCGGAACCTCCAGGGTCATCGTGCAAGCCGCACCCGTATAACGGCCGTCGGGCCAGGATGCCGGGCCGTCCATCCCGCCAATGGGCCAGTAAGTGGCACAGGAAGAGCCGCCGCTCCAGAGAAGCCGCCGCCCCTCGTGCCCCGGACCGCGGGAGCGTGTGCGGCCACCTGACTCCGCCCCTTCTCTGGACCCTTCCCTTTCGGAACACTGCCCTCCTTCACGAGCCCCGCAGCACATCGAGGACACCAGATCCCCCCCCTTCTTTGGACACTTTTTTCCCCTGGACACTTTTATTTTATTATTTTTGTTTAATAAAAACCTCTCCGAGGCCTGACGCCACACCCACTGTGTCTGTCGTTGGCTCCTCCCGTCACAATATATATATATATATATATATATATATAAGTTGTTAATATTATTAAAAATATTTATGCTTAAAATAAACATGAAATGCTATTTGTTCCCCATTTCAGAACAGTATACATTCATCAAGCGAGTTTAAATGTTTTGTATCATAATTTTATCACCATAAATAAGGAATTAATTGCCAGTAGAGTCGTTATAGCACTGATCAGCATCGCTGAGAGATGGCTATAACCAGATGTTTCACTAAAGTGATATCCACTAGGTGAAATGTTTGACATTTAACACTTCAGATGAAATCCCCTCTGTATTATGTTAATTGAAAAATGACAGTCTTTGCTTCTATGTCAGTCTACAGTTTCATTTACAGAAACAGATGGATTGCTTTGCGTCCTGTTAGGAATCGTGTTTATTTGTGCAATCCAGACATCATGATGTTTTAATCAGGGTGCTGGAGATGCTCAACCTGATTTGGTTTCATAAGCTGCCGTCTCAGTCATATCTAAATGTGACAGTGTGATCTGTGGGTTTTTTCCGTGTCTCTCTGGTACACACTCTCACACACTCCCTCATGATTGTGGTTTTTGAATGACAGTCTGCCCTTGTCTCTGTGTTTGCTGCTGCTGGGAAGCCACAGAGCTCCTGGCAACTCTCTCTCTCATTCTCTCTCTCTCTCGCTCTCTTTCTGTCTCAAACTCTCACAGGATTTCTCTGGATCTGAGCCCAGCGCTTAAATAAATATGAAAGTGCCCTATTTTCTGTCAGAAGGCTGTCAGAAAGGCAGGGTTTTGTTTATTTCGCTTCACTTTCTCGCGTTTAGCACAATGGTTTAATGCTTAAAAGCTGTTGTGATCAATTTACAGAGCGGAATGAGATCAAGCCAGCTTTAAAGATTAAAATGGATCACGATATAAAATAGTTGCAAGCGTACGGGTGAATCTCACTGAGACTAGTTACATGTCCAGGTTGCATTTGCCCCCAAATCAAAGAACAATCAAACTAAGGTAATTCAAAAAAACTTTACTGTATATAAACATTCTGTCACACTTTATTATAAGGTCCAATTCTCTCTATTAACAAACCATTGACTATAAATTTTTGAGAATTGGCCAAACAATCCATATATTAAACATTATAATAACACTTTATTTTAGGGAAAGCATTCACTATTAACTATTATTACCATGCATGTTACAAGCATGTTGGCTGATTATTAGTACTTATAAAGCACATATCAATGCCTTATGCTGTATGATTATATTTTAGATCCTTTAATCCTCACACCTAAACTTAAGAATTGCCTTACTAACTATTAATAAGCAGTAATTAGGAGCTTATTGTGGGGAAACTGTTAAAAGCGAATGTTCCCTAATCTAAAATGTGACCATATTCTTGGTACCACAATGCAACTATAATATATATATATATTTTTTTTTTTATCATCTTAAAAGTATCTGTTGCACTTTTAATTTAGCTGTTGTATACATGGGAAAAAATGTGTATACACACACACGCACGCACATATACATATACATAGGCTACATACAGTATCTCACAGTAGTGAGTACACCCCTCACATTTTTGTAAATATTTTATTATATCTTTTCATGTGACAACACTGAAGAAATGACACTTTGCTACAATGTAAAGTAGTGAGTGTACAGCTTGTATTACAGTGCAACTTTGCTGTCCCCTCAAAATAACTCAACACACAGCAGTTAATGTCTAAACCGCTGGCCACAAAAGTGAGTACACCCCTAAGTGAAAATGTCAAAATTGGGCCCAATAAGCCATTTTCTCTCCTCGGTGTCATGTGACTCGTTAGTGTTACAAGGTCTCAGGTGTGAATGGGAGCAGGTGTGTTAAATTTGGTGTTATCGCTCTCACTCTCTCATACTGGTCACTGGAAGTTCAACATGGCACCTCATGGCAAAGAACTCTCTGAGGATCTGAAAAAAAGCATTGTTGCTCTACATAAAGATGGCGTAGGCTATAAGAAGATTGCCAAGATGCTGAAACTGAGCTGCAGCACGGTGGCCAAGACCATACAGCGGTTTAACAGGACAGGTTCCACTCAGAACAGGCCTCGCCATGGTCGACCAAAGAAGTTGAGTGCACGTGCTCAGCGTCATATCCAGAGGTTGCGTTTGGGAAATAGACGTATGAGTGCTGCCAGCATTACTTCAGAGGTTGAAGGGGTGGGGGGTCAGCCTGTCAGTGCTCAGACCATACGCCGCACATGGCATCAAATTTTTCTGCATGGCTGTCGTCTCAGAACAAAGCCAGCAGACTAAGGACATGGATTACTGGAACCATGTCCTGTGGTCTGATGAGACCAAGATAAACTTATTTAGTTCAGATGGTGTCAAGCATGTGTGGCGGCAACCAGGTGAGGAGTACAAAGACAAGTGTGTCTTGCCTACAGTCAAGCATGGTGGTGGGAGTGTCATGGTCTGGGGCTGCATGAGTGCTGCCGGCACTGGGGAGCTACAGTTCATTGAGGGAACCATGAATGCAAACATGTACCGTGACATACTGAAGCAGAGCATGATCCCCTCCCTTCGGAGACTGGGCCGCAGGGCAGTATTCCAACATGATATGACCCCAAACACATCTCCAAGACGACCTCTGCCTTGCTAAAGAAGCTGAGGGTAAAGGTGATGGACTGGCCAAGCATGTCTCCAGACCTAAACCCTGTTGAGCATCTGTGGGGCATCCTCAAACAGAAGGTGGAGGAGCGCAAGGTTTCTAAAATCGACCAGCTCCAGGGGCAACCTGTGAAGCTCTTGTGAACTCCATGCCCAAGAGAGTTAAAGCAGTGCTGGAAAATAATGGTGGCCACACAAAATATTGACACTTTGGGCCCAATTTGGACATTTTCACTTAGGGGTGTACTCACTTTTGTGGCCAGCAGTTTAGACCTTAATGGCTGTGTGTTGAGTTATTTTGAGGGGACAGCAAATTTACACTGTTATACAAGCTGTACACTCACTACTTTACATTGTAGTGAAGTGTCATTTCTTCAGTGTTGTCACATGAAAAGATATAATAAAATATTTATTATAGAATATATATTATTGAAGGGGTGTACACACTTCTGTGAGATACTGTACATACATACATACATCAAGACATTTGCAAATATGATTAAAAGATGAATATGAGACAAAACTACAGAATGTCACATTTTATTATTAGACATTTCAACACATACATGTTTTACCAAATAAAAAGAACAGCACTTTTAGAGTTCATCCCACTCATTGATGCGAGCATAAGTATTGGGACAGCTGAACATAAGGCAGATATAAAAGATTAAAAGCTATTATTTAGTTGCAGATCCCTTACACACAATCACAGCAGTGAATCTGTGACCCATAGACATCACCAGACTCTTGGTCTCATCCTTTGAAATGCTTTTCCCAGCCTTTAATGCAGCCAATTCCAATTGTTGCTTGTTCTGGGGAGTTTCTGCCTTTACTCTCCTCTCCAGCTGGTGAAATTCATTGACTTGGGCAATCTAAGACTTTCCATTTCTTTGCCCTTATAAATTCCTTGACTGAACTGGCAGGGTGTTTTGGGTCATTGTCCTGATGCAATATGAAGCACTTCCGAATGAATTTGGTGGCATTTTCTTGAATATTGGTTGGCAAGATGGTTTTGTACCCTTCCAAATTCATTCTGCTACTGTCATCATACATTAATTCATCAGTAAAGTTGAGAGGGCCTGTTCCAGAGGCAGCCATGCATGCCCATGCCATGACACCACCTCCACCATGCTTTACAGATGAGGCTGTATGCTTGGGATCATTGCAGTTCCCTTTGTTTCTCCACATTTTTGCTTTCCCATCACTTCGATAAAGGTTCATCTTTATCCACAAACACAGTTCCAAAACTCTTCTGGCTCACCTTTGTGCTTTTTTGCAAACTCTAATCTTGCCTTTCTATTTTTGAAGCTGGTCAGAGGTTTGTATCTTGCTGTGTAGCATCTGTAATTCTGTGTCAAAGTCTCCTGAGGACAGTAGATTGTCAGAGCATCACCCCAGCTTTCTGGAGGTTGTTGGTGATTTTACAGACACATCTTTTAGGGTTCATTTTCACAGCTTTTATGATTTGTCTGTCATCAACTACTATATATATTTGTGTGTGTGTGTGTGTGTGTGTGTGTGTGTGTGTGTGTGTGTGTGTGTGTGTGTGTGTGTGTGTGTAAATTAAATTTTAATCAATTAAAAAAAAAAAAATCCAGTTAAAATGTTAAATGCACCTGTACATTTTACTGTTGTGGTGTATTTGTTTCTTTGTGTGTAATTCTAATAATTCTGAGTGGTTATTCTCATTATTTTAACAATTAATTTTATTCATTTTATTACAGTATAATTTTTAAATGATTATTTAAATCAGCATTAATTAAAGGCCACTACGTTGTATAAATGTTTTAAATATATTTTAAATAGTATATAATAAAACAATATAAAATTGCATTTTTATTTAAATGTGTACATTTATGTTAAGTGTCACTGGGATACAATTATAGTTTTTAGTAATATATTGAATCAGATTTTATGTTTTCCATTTTTATTTGAACTTTTCTGTTGTGTGTTTCTGTCATTTTTGGTAGTTTTTGTTTATATTTATACATTTTTATTTCAGTTTTAGTTATTGTAGAACATTAAATATTTATTTTTAGTTTACGTTTAATTTATTTAAAGAAATGAAAATGTTTTTCATGGTTTTAATGTTAGTTTCAGTGTTATTTATAATACCCCTGATATGTATATATGTTTGTGTGTGTGTGTGTGTGTGTGTGTGTGTGTGTGTGTGTGTGTGTTAATGGGGCTTTATCTTAAGAGAATGTTAACACAGAGTGTTAACACAGAAAAAATCGCACACTTCAGTGCTAATGGACCCAAAAATAGATTCTACATTTTGGTGGGGGGGTGGGGGGGTAAAATCTAAAAATAATTGTACAAATTTTTTTACACTAGTAATTTATTTTATTTTTGGCATGACATGGACAGGTTCTTGACATGCTTCATGTGGTTCGCCTGTATAGTGACACACTTCACATTTTCTGCTGATGTCGGTCAGTTTCCTGTGTCAAGTGTGGAAAGAGAGATGGGCGGAAGGGTGATTATTAAAAGACGAGAGGCCGTTGATTAATCATGATTGTCTCTCTCTCTCTCTCTCTCTGTCTTACTGCTTGATAATGGAGACACATTCTGTTCAGTGCTGTTCTGGTTTATTCATGCGGCCTGTCAATCCTTCTCTCTCTCGTTCTGTCTTTCTCCATCAGTCTCATTCTCTTTGTTCTATTCCTTCAGGCTTACACCAGACTCATCATCACATTGTTCGTTTTTTCCCCCCTCTGTCCTTCTTTTTTCATCCCTTCATTTTTCCCGGCAATGGCCAGAGCACTCATCTTAATCTTCATTTTTCTTTTTACCCTCTTGTCCTGTGATACCTCTCTCTCTCTCTCTCCGTCGACTCAGTGCTTGCAGAACTGAACCATGGGAGAGAAGGACTGTCAGACTGTTTTTCTAATCTGTCTCTTTTCTCATCCATCCACTCCTCGTTTTCTCATTCTACCTCTCCTGTAAATAGAAAGCACTACTTGGCCGACAGCTCTGAGATTTGAGAGCATTTATCTCTGAAAAAAATCCTCTAAACAATAGGATCAGGCTGCAAAGAGCAGTGAGACCTTAAAATATACTGGTCTGGAATCAAATGAATTCCTGGTTGCACACATCTTTCCCACAATGCACTAGAAAAGTAAATTCTATTTTAGGCATGATTTTGCTAAGATGCATATTCAGAGGAACACAGCCATTTTTCATGTAGAAATGTTTCAAGGTAAGGCATAATATAATATAATATAATATACTTTGAATTTTGGTCCAGTAATGCTAACATGCTAGCTCTCTCCAGCCCTTAGTAGCATCATTTTAACAGTATAGCCCTGTTCCTCTCATAAGTTCATACAACATTAGAGCTCGGATGCAACCTGCTGGAATTGAGATTTCATAAAATCAAAGACTTTATTTGGATGAATGCATAGTAGTTAGTTGAACTATTTCTGTGATATTTTTCTGACCTAACAGAAGCAAGACTGCCCCTCATCCTGAATGGATAGATGTTAGTTGGTTGATTAGAGTACTTTTAAGATAGTTTTACTTCATTTTAGGTGCCCGTTGTCATATTTAGTCTCTTGTTTTCAATATTAGTTAGTTGGCTAGTTAGTTGAAATACTTTTCTGTCATGTAGGGACTTTACTCCCCTCTTCCTGGATGTTTGTTAGTTAGCTAGCTAGCTAGTTAATTAGTTAGTTAACCTTTATGATACTTTTCTGTCATAATAGAAGCTTGATATGTTAGTCAGTTGGTTAGTAAGTTCGTTAGTTGGACTACTTTTATACCCTTTTAGGAATTCAACTGCCACTTATCAGGATGGATGTATAGATTTTGCTTGGTTGGTTAGTTAATTGGTAGATAACTACTTTTATGTAATCTTTACTTTACTTGCAATAATAGATAGATATTTAGTTGGCTAGTTAGTTGGACTACTTTTATGATACTTTTCTGTCTTTTAGGGAATTTACTTGCCCCTCTTCCTGGATGGGTAGAAGTTAGTTAGTTAGTTAGTTAGTTAGTTAGTTAGTTAGTTAGTTAGTTAGTTAGTTAGTTAGTTAGTTAGTTAGTTGGACTACCTTTATGTCCTTTACTGATACTTATCCTGGATGGACGGATAGATTTTGGTTGGTTGGTTGGTGGGTTAGTTAGCTAGTTGGTAGTTAACTACCTTTATGTAATTTTACGAGCTTTACTGCCTCTTGTCCTGGATAAATTGTTAGTTGGCTAGTTAGCGGGACTACTTTTCTGTCTTTTAGGGAATTTACTACCCCTCATCCTGGATGGTTATGTTAGTTAGTTATTAGTTTTAGTTAATTATACTTTTATGTCCTTTACTGATACTAATCCTGGATGGATGGATAGATTTTGGTTGGTTAGCTGATTAGTTGGTAGTTTACTATCTTCATGTAGTTTTACAAGCTTTACTGCCTTTTGTCCTAGATAGTTAGTTAGTTAGTTAGTTAGTTAGTTGGCTAGTGAATTGGACTACTTTTAGGATACTTTTGTCACTTTATGAGCTTTACTGCACCTTAGATGTTAGTTAGTTAGTTAGTTAGTTAGTTAGTTAGTTAGTTAGTTTATGATACTTTTATGTCATTTAGAAGCTTTACTGCACCTTTTCCTAAATACATTGGAATACTTTTATCATACGTTTACATCCTTTTATGGTCTTTACTGCTTCTTGTCCTGAATAGATGGATAGTTAGTTGGGCTGCTTCTATTATACATTTATATCCTTTTAGGAGCTTGACTGACTCCTTGTGCTGGATGGATGGATATGTATTAGTTAGTTGGCTAGTTTGTTGGTTGGATGACTTTCATGTTACTTTTATGTTCATTTAGGATCTTGATTGTCTGTCAAACCTCTTCCAGAGTTTGCCAATCGCTACTGTATTGCATTCAGTGTATAAACAATAGCAGTGTGAACATTGTGTTCACAGCACTGTGTTCCACAGAAGAAAGTAAGAAAGTTAAAAAAGATTTGGAAAGGCATGAGAACATGATGTCAGAATTTTCATTGGTGGATGAACTCTTACCTAAATCCTAGATCAGTTAGTATTAGAAACTTCAGTTAGTGAGCTTTCTCTCCTCAGTCGCTATCTCGGTCTTGGATGTGTTGATGGAGGAGAATCTGTTATTCCTGGAGAGCGCTTTCATCTGAAATTCTCATTCTTTATTCATTCGTTTACCGCCTCCTCCATCCATCAGGCGTCTGAAGTAGGAAAACACCTCAGGCAACCAGCAAAAAACTGCCCTTTTGCCCTTCTCCCTCAGCCATCCGCTGTCAATCTATCCATCCCTTCCTCTCCTGATCTGTCACTCTTTCCCATATTGTTCTTTCCATCTTCCTCTGTCTGTCTCTGCTTCAACTTTTCAACTATTTCTCACCTCTCCTCTCTGTTCCTGGTGTTACGCCTTTTCTGTCACTTTCTCTGAATTGCAATTTAAAAGCCATTCTCAATTCTGGATGGTGCACCACCAAGGTACACACCATCCCCTGCAACCGCACTAGGTATTTAAGTGAAAATTATGCGATAAATTAACTTTTACAATGTAAAAATGTATGGCTCTTGTAGAGTGTAATGATGGTGGGAGGGGCTTGCATGGCTGAATGAGTCCCTAGTGGACGCCTCGACCCTGCCTCTCCATCCAAACGGTTTCCCACGAGGCCGTACTTTTAGCTGCCGCCAAACAGCAGTGGCTGGGTGAATGGCATGTGGTCATTGTGTGGTCTGTTTACACTGCTGGAGCGGTTGTGTCACAGTCACAGGCGGCCTGGAGTGGGAATGTGTGTGAAGACACAGTGCTTGGCCAAGTTGAAGGATTCTGCTCATGTGGTTTAGCCAGTTTTGTACAATTTACGTAAAGCTATATAGACACCAGAGGGGGAAACTGAATCATGCTAACCACCCTTGATGTCTTGGATGTATACAAAGTGTGGGACAGTATTGAATATTATAAATCTTTGAATAAAATTGTCTGCTCAATCAGTTGTGTGGTGCAACCAATGTACATAATCATTCAGGAAAAATTATAAAACAAGAAATTGTATCACTGTTTCTTAAAGGCATAACCTTTGTTTTTTATTTTGCATAGGCTACCTCCTGACAAAAATTGATAAATTATTGTCACTATAATGGTGTATGCACACCAAAGTGAATTTAATTATTCGCACGAGTAGATTGCATACAAAGTCGATGCAAAGACGTGATTGCCGTGAACACGTGATATACAATCTCAATCGCATCTTCCGCACAAGTAGAAAATTGTCAACTTCAGTGGAAAATTTGCATGACCTGTTGTTATGCATGCCAATCAGCGAAGAGCTTATTGATACATCCAGTTTGACACTTCTGGTTGTATCAGAAAATGGAGGAGAGCATTATGCAATTTGCTCGAGTGACACGAAAAACATCCTGCGAGTAATCTATAGCGATAGCGATCGCTTTTGGTCTGCACACACCATGAAATATTTATAACAAAACCTAAGTTGAATTTCAAGACTTAGGCCTTTCTAATGATGTGTAGTTTGTCAAGATTAAGTGATATCAAGGCAAATTGTTATAGAGTCATATTTTGATGAAAAATTATGAAGTTGAATTTTTTACATGCACTAATTAATTACAATAAGACCAGTAATGTGTATTAAAGGCGAAGACGAAAACGCATGCATTTCAGCTTAATGAAAGCATTTCATGTTGACTTTAATACAAAGCCATACTGTTTATTTGTGTACTTTAAATCCCAGCAACGGTAATTATATACAGTCACGGTTACATTTATGAATCTCAGGGGAAATGACTTGAAAATAAAATATTTCCTCTGAAACTGTCTAGTATTTTTGCAGCCTGACTTGAAGTTTCCATTCCTTCATATTTCAGAATAGCAGTCAGTCAAAAGCAGTGCCCGAGGTTATTTTTTTCTCGTTTGATATTTCCTTACCTGACACTCAGGTATGAGCGTGCGTGAGAGTGTATAAGCGACACACACGATCAACAGTGCAGCTTGTGAATGTTTGCAACAGACGTCTCAAACTGTCCGAATATCAAATGTGCTTTATAATCCTACACTCAAAGTTTCTCTACATACAATATTTAGTGTGCATATCAGTCGGAGCTAGAACAGAAGGCCCTCAAGGGCCCAGCGGAGAACAGGTCACTGGAATGAAAGGGTGTTTAAGTCACAATAGATAAAAAAGAGACTTGAAAAATGACTTGACTGATGATAAACCAGCGAGAAAGTGGAATGCGAACAATAAACAATATCTTTACTACACTGGTAGTCTTTTCAGCTTTGTTGCACTATTAGAGAAGCCTAATTGTCATGCAGTTTGCTGTCAATATGAATGTGCTCCTAGTTTCCTAATTAGGTAAAACTTTGCGTCACACTTACTCATCAAGTCATTTGGTTACTCCGTAATAAGTAGACTGAAATCCTAAACGTGGCACTACGTCGTCTTTTCAAGTGTTAGTCGATTGAATTGCCACACTAAGGAAACATTATGATCTGAAATTTCATTTTACAGCTGCACAGTGGTATAGTACATTCAAGCTTTAGTTTCCTCACAATGTGCGTTAAATGGCTGACGTCGAATGCTCTTGTAATTTTGATTTGCCTCTTTAATGCAAGGCTCCCACCAGATGGAGTTATTTAGCTGGATTGTGATCTGTAATAGCCCATTGCACATACTCACAAGCTATTTTTATGTAATCCAGCACTGTTTTAAACAATAAAGGATAATGCTGGAATCATACCAAAAGAAAAGTAAATCACTTGAAAAAGGAAAAAAATGATGAAGGTCAATAAGGTAGGAGAAAAAGCGAGTGCCAAAAAGAAACAGGAATTCTTACATACTCTTTATATACGGTGTGTTTTTCCGGGATACATCAGAGAAGGGTTCATGTTGTCTGTAACAAGCGGCATTCCCAGATGGAAGACTTTTAGCTGATGAACTTAATTGGCATGACATGGGCCGGGCACCATGCCAACTGGCCAGACCCCTCTGCAGCTGCGCATAGAGAGAGAACTTTCATCTCATTTATTTCCAAGATCCTTTCCTTGTCCAATTATGCTTTCAAAAACAACAACAACAAACACTACATTACTGTAAAACCTCTTGAAAGGAATAAATACTTCAGCTGAAAGTAAAATTCGGTCATCATTTACTCACCCTCATGTCGTTCCAAACCCGTATGACAACGTGTTCACATGGTTCTCTTTGTCCAGACCAAAAAGGCATTCACATTTTTCGTTTTTTTTTACACCAACTCTAAATATACAAAACAATAGGCATAAGGATAAGGTCATAAACTGATTGGACAGCTTTTATGATGTAAATTTGGTGGTGGAACATCCAAAACAATGCTGTGTGCTGGGTACTAAATGCGCTCTGTGGTAGTTTAGCTGGGAACTCACAAAGAGCTTATAAAATGTGTAAAGGAGTCAAAACAGTGCCAGGAATTCCTCCGTTGCACACTGAGATCTGCTGTAAGGAGATGGTGGTTCCAAAGTCTATACCCAACTGTAATGGGCAACATGGCTCTTTTGTTTTTGGTTCGTTTAGAAGGTTTTGGTCCATGTTGCATTCATACAGGTCTTGTTTTGTGTGCACCAAAGTTGAGATGTCACACTTGTTCAAATAAACCACATGTGTGAGTGTTGACAGCTCTCAAAACAACTCTCTCTCCAATTTGTTTTAATTTGGACTGCAGTACCCATTACAACCACTAGCTGTCAATATTACATACTGCACATTTAAGTCATTGTTTGCTCAAATTCTTCATACTTAATAACAAAAAAAACCCTCTTAGCTCTGAAAGTTCATTCATGTTTGCGTACTTTCAAATATGGCACCTCAAATATGCAAATGTGTCATTGATGCGATAAGAACCAACAACAATTTGACATCATTTACTTCAAAACTGACCATGTTTTAACTGAATCAAAAAAATGCGACTTACGTGTTGAGTTGTGTTTGCAAAATGAGTAGCCGTACCTTGATTTTGTGTTATACTTAAACCTAAAATTCCACCAAATCTACAGAAATCCAACCAAATTCCAAAAATATTCATCCACATTGTAGGCTTACCACAGTGATTCTTAAATGATTTGTTTTTACCCTCCCTGAAATTTCATAGATCTCCTTTAATGTTTATAGCCTTCATAAATACATCGGTAAAAATATAAAACATTTTTCACTTTCTCACAATTCCAGGCTGGATCTCAGAGGGGATCATGGGAAGGTAAAACATGCCCTAAATAAAAGTCTGGAGCTGCTTCTCGCCGCATTGACCCACTAATGGAAAAAATTAGGGTTATGAATTCTGAGGCCATGAGGGCTAGATACATCTGCTACAATTTTAGGATGTAACTGATTATGTTCAAATCCTGGAGGAGAGCAAATGTTGGCGCAAAGCGGCTGAGACTACAAGCGTTAGTTAAAACGACCTTTTGTTTTACTGCGGTGCATTACTTGGGTACGTCCTGTACATGCTGTTATTGCAGACCAAATTTCGAATCTGGATTGTTTGTGGTTATGTCTGCAACTTGTGTGTGTTGCCTTTGTTTGCTTCATGCTGTGTCGTGTCCTCAGACTGAAACATGTGGCTATAATAAATCGCATAAATCCTCTTCTCTGCCTGTTAATTCACTTCCCCTATGAGTTTAAGCCGAGCTGTTTTTTAGGCCATTTAAACCACAAAATTCCCTCTGGATTCTCAAAACACGGTATCTGGAATTTTTCAGTGTTTACTCGCACTGTCTGGCCCTCAGGCGGAGCGCGTACTCTTTCTCTCTTCATCTGTCTTTCCTCTCTCATTCTGTTGATTATTTCACGAACCCTGTTTTCCTTCATGAGCTCTTTCCATTCTCACACACACTACATCTGGTCACAAGAACCTCCGCCTGTGCATTTTACACTTACATAATGCACCAGAGCAAGCCAAGAAGAAAGAGAGATGATAAATTGGAAAGAGATTGAGTGTCTCGTGACACCTTCATTCAGCAACAGTGTGTGCTTGGTCACGTGAAACTAAAACGGACCCTATTTACTTTATTAATAAATGTTCCTAGTCATACTGAGCATGTTATTGTAAAGAATAAATGTTTTCTTTCATCAAAATGCAATGAATTGCTCTGCCTTTAAACAACTTTCCTTTTCTGATGATGTCACCTAGGCCACACAGGCCATTGGTTTATGTTAATTAGCCAGATACTTGTAAGTACTGTAAAATACATTGAGATGAAATCGAGTTTGACTTTTAGTGTAAAAGTTCACGGTCCAATCAATTTTCCATTTGATAAACTCCCACCCTTTTTTCCCCCTCATTAAATATTCTTTTTTTTACTCATATATACATCATATTAAGGAGCTAAATGGGTTGTGAATGTCATTTAATGTTGATTATAATACAGATTAATACATACTGATGTCCGTTCACCATCATTTGTAGTCTCCAACATGATAGAATATGCAAATATGTCTCACAATGTCAAAATCTCCTACTCAGATCCATCACACTTTAGGACAGCAAAAGATCAGTCATAATTTATGCCGCCCGTCCTCTACTTCCTGTAACAGCAAGGTTATGCAGAAGCAAGTGGAGATCACTACATGTAGTGGATTTTAGTTCTCCTGGGAAGTTTGTATTTAAAAATTGGATAGTCGTAATTACGAAATCAGATGCATTCAAATCACTTCTATCAGGACCACTATTGTCAAAGATGATTGACAATTAGCATACAGTTTGGATTGGCGGTATGGTTCTGTTCTGTGCAAGAGCAGCAGGCCGAATCAGAAGGCCGAATCCTGACTGAACAAAAGGAGGAGCTGGGGATGGAGGAGGATAATTAGCTATTGAGCAACGTGAAAGTTGGAGTTATTACTGAGGGAACTTATATAGGGTTGCTGAGATAGATGTCGCATCTCTATAGCTAGATGTGGATCGGCTGAGAGTCAGCTGATGCAAGCTTGACTAACGTGAACTGCCAGAACTAACGCTAAGCTAGATTTTGTTCAATACAAGATGGCGATGTACACTTTCTACAAGAAAGGTATGTTTTTTAGCTGTACAACTCTACAGTAAGTTTTGCATAAAATGATGACTAAAGAATCAGGTGTCTTTTTGCACTTTTTGCATTTTATTCCATTTTTAAAGGTGCTGTGAAGTGAATCATTATATATTCTATCACAATTGTTCACTACTAATTGCAAATGCAAACTACATACTTTATAGCCATTGTGTCTGCAATGTTTTTAGACTGTCACGCCACAAACTCGGAAAATCTGGGGCTCAAAGAAAGTCTTTCCCAGTAGCCTAATTATGACATTGTGGTGGTGTTGCGAACCTGTTGTGAAATCTACACTCTGCGAAAATTTTCTGATCACGTGGATCGCTATAGAAGCTTATTTCTGCACCACAAAAAAAAATATCAAAAGATAATTGCAACTTTTTGCAAATTATAATTGTGAATTTATGTCACCGACTTTTCTTCTCAGAATACTAAGTTTACAACTCTCAATTATGACTCCTTATCTTGCATTTCCAAGGAAAAATCTGAATTGTGAGATAAAAAGTCGCAGTTACATGTTTTGTATTCCATGCCAGGAATAAGTTTCCATAGATTCCTTTAAAAAATTTCCTGTGAAAATTCGCCAAACAACAGAAAATGTGAGTGCGCTTTAAAAGCAGGTATCAATGCAGATTTATTAGCACACCCATACGTTTTCTAAAGATCTGTCTGCGTGAACTACAGATCTTTATCCAAAAATGCTGCTTTGAGTGATATGTATAACAAAGAGTGTGAAACATAAAGCAAAGCAGCATTTTTGGATAAAGATCTGTAGCTCGTGACACGCTTACAGGCAGATGACTGAGGAAAGTCTGTGTCGTGTTTGATAGTGCGAGACGCTACTCCGATTCGAGCTGCCACAACAGGTGAAGCCTGAAGTTAATTACTGGAGAGACGGGAGGCCTGGCCCGGCCACACTGATGCACTCGCTAGCAATCGGAGCTTAGTTAAAGGATAGACCACATCTATCAGTGCAATCGATACTCACTGACAAAGGTAGTCTCTCTTTTCTTTCATTGTGTGCATGTGTTTGCTTGGTAGGCTAACGTACACTTGTCTGCACACATCTCACTGTAAAAATGTCATTTAATAATATGAAAATGGCTTTGTGTGTGTACATGTGTGTGTATTCTTAATATTATATGCATTTTTATAATAAATTTTATAATTCATTTATAGATATAAGATATTTTGAAGAATATATAGCCTAGGTAACCAAATGGTTGACGGTACCCATTGACTTCCACAGTATTTTTCCATACTGTGGAAGTCAATAGCTACCGTCAACTGTTTGGTCACACACGTTCTTCAAAATATCTTCATTTGTGTTCAACATAAGAAATAAACTCATACAGGAAAAAACAAAAAAATCTTGTTCGGGGGAAATGTAGATGAACTAGCATAAAATCTGAAAATCTATATTATGTTCAACAAGGCAACACATGCACTCCTACAATTTTAAATATTTTTAAATAGATATATGTAATTTGACAATAATATAATTTAATGTTAATGACTAAATGTTGTTTTTAATTATTTTAAATAATCATGGATTAGTACTGCAGGCAGTTGGTATATTATAATGATTAATTATAGGCCTATATACCGTTATGAGCTGTAAAGTATGCAGTCACCAAAATGCCTTATGTAATGCCTGAAACATTGCTGCTCTTTGTTTTTTTCCACAGTGAATTTCCTTTGACAATAGGTGGCCAAACTATCTAGCTGAACAAAAAAAGGCCTGTGGTACCATAGTAAAGATGAGATGCTAATAACTCCCTTTGTGTTCCACAGAAGAAAAAGTCATACAGGTTTGGAACAGCATGACAGAACAATGATGATAGAATTTTCATCTGTTTAATAAGCAAGCTGCTCATTAATTTACAAGGTTATCATAGAGCCACTATGACTCACCAGATAAAGAGAGTTTATTTGTTATTTCCCTTAATTGTTCAAGGCAGTCAACACTAGGTGCTACACGTTGCTCATTTGTCATTAGCAGTCATAGGTGATCGTTTATGCGGCGTGATTGGCAGCTGGAGGCGGGAGCGGCGGGGGTGCGGAATAATTGGAACTTCAATGCCCACAATCCCTATAGACTGCACCCCGCCCTCCACACAGGCCGCAGCCAATCAACGGCCGCGAACGCCGCGATTGGACCGTTGCATCCTCTGATGTCAAGGGCCAACGTGGGACTTGAACGGGTTGATTGGTTGGAACGGATAAGTCGCCATAGCCAATCGGAGGAGCTCTGGAGAGTGCCCGACAGCCGCCAAGTTTTAAGGTGGTCTGGACAAAGGTGAGGGGTCTGATTTATCTCGTGTAATTTGCTCTTTTGATATTTAAATAACGTCTTTTATATATAAAACACGCATAAATAAGTAGAGTAAATAAGATTAAACGGGTCCGGTGATATTTCTGTCCTTATTTACGTTGTTTTCCCGCTTATATTAAGGTAAACATAACGCGCTTCAGGACACTCGCTAAACTTTGTTCAGTGGCCTCCTCATCATCTTTTATAAGCTTTTAGAAGTTTCTACTAAAACTATTCATAAAATGTGTCTTGGGTACAATGCATAATTGTTTTTATTATGAGTTATCGACACACAAGGAACTTTCTATCACATTTTAACAATCTCCATTGGTGCTGATTTGGATCAAATGTGAATGTGAATGCTGAACTTGATTAATTGCTGTGGTATGTACTATGATATGTTTATTGATAGATAGATAATATGTCAAAATGTTAGAATAACTTTAACTGAAGTGTAAACGCAGCTATTGTTATACATGAATATCCAGTTCATCTTCCCCTGATTTTCCTATTGTCTTATTTCAGATCTTGTGTCGAATCTGTTGACCCCTTACCTGGACACCATTATGCAGAAGCCCAACCAGTTCAGGGCAGATTATTGTCTCGTCGGTCTCGGTCAGTTCCATGATGTCTGTTTGTACTCAGCCAGCTTCATCACGTATCAGTTAGAGGTTGAAGGAAGAGAGTCGTGTGAATAATTGCCTGTCTAATCCACGCAATTAGATAACGGCGATTAGGGCAATCCCTGACCGGAGAGGTGTCTCAGACAGAGGGATGACTAACAAGGGATGCCTCTGAGATCACGCTAATATGACGGATGAGAACATGATAATGATGAAGAGACGAGGACGATACTTTTAGGAATGACTGGGTTATTAAAATGACTGAAATTTGCTGATGTGTCTTTTCAGACACACAAACAAGCGACGTGAACATGCTCTGGATAAATCAAGGTTGTAAGTGTTGCAATCACAACTAAATTTGCCAGTTTGTTTCTCAAAGGGCAGATAAATGCTTGTCTGTCAGAGGCGAACGTGCAAATATGAGGTTGGACACACATGGTGCTTTCACGGAATTGCTGGCAAATTGAATCATTCCTCATCTCTCGCGCGCGCTCTGTCTTTTTTCTACATCCCTTATTTTCTGATTTGTTTCTCCCCTGAGGCAAATTTAATTGCTCAGAGGTTGCTCTTTCAAAGCTCAGGAGACTTATTTGTGATTTCAGTTATGCTTCATTGAAGTATGAATTTTGTCTCCGATATTACTTCCAAAATTCCTTGGGAAAAGTAAATTGAGACAACTGTTGACATACAGTAAGTAAAGTAAATAACAAGTAAACATTTAAGTAAATGATTCTTTAAATATAAAGAATAAATATATGAATTATAATATTCTAGTTTAAGTATGTATATATATATATATATATATATATATATATATATATATATATATATATATATATATATATATATATATATGTGTGTGTGTGTGTGTGTGTGCAATATATATAGAGAGAGGATATATATTTCTAATTTTATATAATTTAAACAGTATAATTAGTAATATAATTTTATATAATAACATATAGGTTTATGTGTGTAATATGTGTATTATAATATTGCATTGCATATTTTGTATCACTTTAAACTATAATATTTTATTGTATAATCAAGATTATATTATCTAAAATAAATAAATGAATGTAGGTATTATGGCTCAGATAATCAGGTCTTTGAAAAATTTGAGTGTATATTAAAAGATCTGAACACAATTTGAGACATTTGTGACCCTGGACCACAAAACCAGTCTTAAGTCACTGGGGTATATTTGTAGCAATAGCCAACACTACATTGTATGTGTCAAAATTATTGATTTTTTCTTTTATGCCAAAAATCTTTAGGATAGTAAGTTAAGATCATGATCCATGAAGATATTTTGTAAATTTCCTACCTATCCTAACAAACCATACATCAATGGAAAGCTTGATGTATAAATCGACCTAAAATTGACCCTTATGACTGGTTTTGTGGTCCAGGGTCACATCTGATCTATAAAACACACATCAGAGATTACTGTGGTAAGAGGGGTATTTTTATATCAGTCAAAAAATTTAAGCAAATATCTCAGTTTGTCCTATAAGAAAGATATCTAATTCATGTTTTTTCCCCTATAGGTCTGTATGGTGGTATGAAACTATCGGCCATGCAGTGCAACGACAACAAGAAATCATGCATCATTGGTTGTAAGCATGTATTGGTGTCTATTTCTGTCTCTATCTCTCCGTCTATCTATCCTCTATCTATCTCACCCGGTCCACCTTAAGTGCAGCATGAGCAGGCTGTCGTGTTTGTGTT
Source organism: Acrossocheilus fasciatus (assembly GCA_036784905.1). Taxonomy (NCBI): domain Eukaryota; kingdom Metazoa; phylum Chordata; class Actinopteri; order Cypriniformes; family Cyprinidae; genus Acrossocheilus; species Acrossocheilus fasciatus. The sequence continues at coordinate 19,325,255 of CM071959.1, read as the reverse complement.
GAAGCCAACAGGCACAATATATTACAGTCTAGGGCTCGCTGCTGAAAAGCCTGCTGGATCTTCCAGTGACCTGCTGTTCTTTCCTGCTTTCCTGTGTGTTTTTTTCTTCCTCTCTAGATTTAGATTAAAAACAAAGCCCATTCCTCCTTCTCCTTGCCTTTTTAAACCTCAGCAAAGAAGCCCTGTAGTTTTGAGGTACTGTTACAAGGTTGGAAGACTCGAATGGAGATACGTGTTTGTTTTTGTAGCTTGTTGGGGACATTTGCAGAAGGACAAGACTGGGGACAGCTGGACGCGATTCTTTGGAATTCCCTGCTCCTGCCGCTCTCCTGATCTGTCGGACTGAGAGCCGGACAGTAACGGAGTGGGACGTCAGGGAATTCTTGGGGGAAATCCAGTGCAAGTGTGAGTAAGGGTATCTGTTTTTGGAAGACCCCCTCGTCGGATGCACTGACAGCCTTCTGCGGCTCAGAAAGAACAGAGCCGGGTTCCCGAGCTCGATCTGGGGCTCTGTCCCCTGGTGGAGGGGGGACGCAGGAGTACGGAGGGTCAGCACATTGGCCGTCAAACCAATAGCCAGCATCCCTCCGGTGACCATGTACCCGCAGGGTAGACACCCGGTAAGTGCTACACTCTCTCGTTCTCCCACATCCTCGACAAATGGGACAGATGAAGCGATTGGGTGTAAGAGAGAGGTCTCTTCAGACTTTCAGTTGCACGTACGCATATTCATCTTCACCCAGGTGTCCTCAAGAGCCAGTTGATAGAAAGTTGTGTGGGAGGAATCAAACACAATTTGCGTCTGTATTAGTTTGTGTAATAAACCTTTCTCAACGCCCCCTCTAATAGATGGCAGTGCGTTTGGGCAAATCTAGAGTGGTTTAGATGTTATATACTGTATGTGTGTGTGTGTGTGTGTGTGTATGTGGGTGGGGTTGGATAGGGCTCACTGTGGGAAGTTTATTTGTTATCTGTGACCCATCTTTGGTTTATTGATGTTTCTAGAATCTGAAGAATCTACTGTACAACGCAGCCTGTTTTAAGTGTGGCTCAGCGCACAAGCCTAAACTTGTAATATACGACAACACAAGGCATCAGATGTGTTCATGAATGAATGAAAGTTCCCTCGAGACTGATTTAATGTGTATGTTTTGCACTTGCCCTGTAGACCTCCATTGTAAGGGTGAATTTCACTGTCAAGAATGATCCAGAATGAGACGTCTCACCTTAAAATCAGAAGAAAAAAATTAGGGAAATAGATTTGGCATAAAGTACATTTTAGGACAGTTTTTGCATTTTTCTTTTCATTTTTTTTTCTCCTTATGATTTCCATGTGATTTTTTTTTCTTCATCTTTAGATTAAGATTTAAAAAGTGTGTTTATCCTTCTCCCCACCTTTTAAGACCTCTGCAAAGAGGCCATCGGATATCTTTATTAAGGAAAGAAAGGTTCTTAAAGACATAGTTTATATGAGATTCACCCTTCAATCGTTAAATGTCCAGAATGTGTCATATTTCCCAAAAAAATCAAATAAGAAAACAGGTTTAGCATACGTAAAATTTTAGGACCATTTTTGCATTTGAGTCAGCTGATTTTATTATTATTATTAATATTAGTTATTTATTTATTTATTTTAGAAACTAAGATACAAGCATAGACTTTGGCTATATTTTGCACAAAAAAGATCATTTTCGGAAAATTATATATATATATGTTTTCTTTCAATATGGTGGTGAATTAAGTTATTTTTATACAGATTAATTTTTTTTTAACTAATATTCATATTCCTGTAACATTCTTTAAACAAATATACAATCATGTCCTGAGTTTCCCAGTCAGAGTGATCGAATGTCATTTATAACGATACAATGAACTCATGAAATCTGCAGCCGGGTTTTATTTTTACCCTCATGGCCTGTGAAATATGACCTGCACCAGTAAAAAAAAAAAAAAGGTGTGAGAAAGGTCTCTGTGTAACCAAGCATAAACATTGCCTTTTGTGCTCACACCTTTTCTTGCTCTGTAACTTTTAAAGAAATCTCCATGTTCGTGAGAATTCTGTTCCAGAAAACACAGATCCACACATGGTTAGAACAGCTTTTTTTATTAGCGGATCTCGTTAACCCCAAGCATCACTGTTACTTTTGCTCATACTCAATCTTAAAAACAAAACCTCTATGGTTCCACAAAGAACCTTCAACATTCATAGAAAGGTTAGTCATAGTCTCAAAATGTTCTTTAAATTATTAAAATGTTCTTCACACTAAAAAATAATCACTGCAAATAAAAAAAACTTTATTTGGAACGTATAAAAAACACTTGAAATTCCTTAGCAATCACATAGCAACTCCCTGGAAACCACCATAGTATTGCATTTTCACCAAGCAATGTAAATCTCAATGTCTCAGCATGCTTCAGGCAATGTTTTACCAATCAGATTGGCCCGTCAGTAGTTTAGTTTGACAATTCAACACCATCCAGTGCAAATCAGAGGTGGCCTGTTGGTATGAAAAGACTGTGTTGGAGTCTGCAATACCTGCCTATCGAAGGGGTTAAGGCCTGATTTGCAAGGCAAACTGCATCGGGAGGACTGGTAATTGGTTCCACTGGATTTTTGTGGTTAGCGTTATCTGAAGCAGGGGGATTGGAAGGTGGAATGAGAGAAGGGTTACAGCGTTCCGTGCTTCTGAGCCAAAAACAATAACAATAAAAAAAGCTGGGCAGGGAAAGCTCAAAATCTGCTGCAGCCACACCTTCGGTTTCCGACTGCTACAGAACACAAACTTCCAAAGTTGATCAAATACACTTAACACATTGTTTTTAAACCTGAAGATGGAGAGTAGACGGTAATGCCGGCGTTCAGTTAACGTTTAATGGTGAGAAGTCCACAGATGTCGTGTGTGAGGTGTGAGAAATGTGAACTCTCTCTGTCGGAGGTCTGTTGGACATGACGAGCAATTTGAGAACCTGATACAAATAAGAGGTTGTAATATGAGTGTGTGAGCGCACGTAGCACATGAGGCATCGGTGTGTTTGCACTATCGCTAATAGTACCTTTGTTTGCACTGTGTGGATTTATGGGTGTTTTGTAGGCAGGTGCTGGTGTGTGGTGAGCCAGGATGTGAATATTTAGATGGATACTAGAGAAAATCATGTTCAATACAGCTGTATTTAGAGGTATACATTAAAATATGTCACATTTTAAATGATTTTTGCTTGTGGTGTGGACAGGCAAGTTACTTGAATGCTGGAAATTTGTGTTAAATGTAGTTTAAGGGTTTTTCATTACTGCCTAATTTTTATATGATTACTAGGGACGGTAATTGTGAGGAATGCATTCTGATTCCTTATAAGCATTACTTTTCCATCAGCAGTTCCTTTAGTAGGCACTTTTGAGGGGGAAAAAAATAAGAAAAATATTTGGAAGAAATAAGTTCTTACTGCATTTACTGCCCTCAGGAGTTTTCAGCAGAATGTAATAACTCCGACATATATTCCATTTCATATTTATTGAATTCTTGCTAAAATGTGTTTATCTTGACCTTTAATGACTTTTTACGACTTGACGTGACAAAGTAACAGTCCTTGGTACAGTTTGTTTCGACTTGACGAAAGCACTTAAGTAATTGAGTCAGAATAAGTGACTGATTATTCATAAGTGTTTATTAAAAGAAATGGCTCAGAAGATTCACTCATTTGGGAATCGGACTGCACTTATCATACTGTATATTTTCGATTTACTGAAAAGAACCACCGCAGAAGATTAATTGTTTTGGAATCAGACTACACTGCTTGCCCTGCGTATTTTTAATTCATTACTAAGAATCAACCTAAATTCAGATTCATATGTTTGGAAATTGCACTCTTAAAAATAAAGGTGCTTCACGATGCCATAAAAGAACCTTTAACATCCGAAGAAGCTTTCTGTTTCACAAAAGGTTCTTTGTGGTGAAAGAAGGTTCCTCAGATTATAAAAAGGTAAGAAAGAGATGGTTCTTTAAAGAAACTTTGGAACCAAAAAATGGTTCTTCTTTGGCATCGCTGTGTTTTTGAAGCACCTTTGTTTTTAAGAGTGTGCAGTAGATTAACTAAAAGGAACCAGCTCATAAGAGCGATTTCTTAAAAAGACATTTTCAACATTTTAATTCACTTAAAAAAACTAGTTTGTTAGAGTCATGCATTTGGGAATTGGACTACACTGGTTACACTAAACGCTTTTGATTCACTAAAAATAATCATTCTGTAAGACTTATTTGATTAAGAATCAGACTACATGGGTCACATTTTGTATTATAATTCCTGGCTGATGATATTTATTGTTTGAGAATTTATCTGTACTAGTCACAGTGTGTTTGATGCACTAGAAAAATCCACCAATTGGGAAAAAATGCATGTTTCTTGACATAGCTAAAAGTCATGAAATCATTCCATGCTGGTACTAAAAATGGCACTTAAAAATGGGTCCCACTTTCAAACCCTTGATCATGATTCCTGCTTTGATTAGTAATTAATGGCAAAGACTTGATTCTGTTTTTTTTTTTTTATACAATTGCACCATATTCATACATGTTTTTTAGTGTGTTATTGCGTGTATGTTTGTCTGAGAGTGAATGCCAGCTTTCTGTTGCACTGATGTGGTGGCCAAGTGAAAATCGTAGCCAAATTTCTGGCCACAAAATTCACATATGCTCTTTTAATGAGCTGATAGTTTGAGCTGGTGTGCTCTCCTTTGCTAATTTTTACTCTCAGCTGTATTGTTTTAATAAATCTTTTTATTCTGGCCACATTTGGATGTTAAACTTGGTTGCAGGTTTCATATCTTCACACTGTTTTATTATCACTCTTTCGTGTTGGTCTGAAACACATGAGGACCTTCTTTTTTTCTTCCTTTAGGCTCAAACTATTGCTGATTTACTCTGCAAAGCATAAAAGCTGTTTTCTCTGCCTGCCAATCCATGGTTCCTAATCCAGTATTGGACGGCTATGGCTTTTGCTCGGCCTCACAAAGCGAGCTACTCCAGAGCCGCATTGTCAGTAAGTCGCCAAGATAGTCTGAGCAGCCACCCGATGTCCCAGCATTCAGTGGGGTTTAAGATTGGGTAAAAGCCTCAGAAATGATTGGCAAAAGTGGAAGGACTTTCTCTCAGATTGTTTAATGAGAGTGTGACACCCAGTTCAAAGTGCACCTGTTAAACTCAAGCACCTCAGCCTGGTTGTATCTTGGGAGGTTGTGGAGACAAGGTCTTGCAGGACTGGGCAGGAAGGAAAGCTGGGTTTTTAGAGAGTGAGATCACACACACACACACACACACACACACACACACTCCCTCACATTTGCCCAGATCCCCCCGAGATCACACTGACACTTCTCTTCCTCCCACTCTCTGGTGATCCTCATCTATTCGTGAGCCTTTTTGCACTAAATATTTCACCAGCGGATGATTATTTCATGGATGTCTCTATCCCAGCCTGTCTGCGAGGATGCGAGCGGAAAACAGCTCCGCAGACGTCTTGGAAGCTGACGGCGCTTCTCTTTCGACTGGTCTCTCTCTCTCCTCCTTCAAGCCGATTTAAGTCACTGTGTCCAAAATAGCAACTCCAGCAGTGATATATGAGATGATCAGAGTGGGCGATTGGGAGAGATTTCATTTCCCACCATTGTTATGGGATCTGCTCGTCTCTCTCTCCCCCTTTGACCTCCCTCAGAAGATAATCTCCAGTAATTCTAGGCTAGCCTGCTGCAGCTCGTCTAAATTGTGATTGACTAGCCGCTGTCCCACATGGCTCACTGTCTGCCTCGTCCCCCTCCGTCCAGATTAACTGGATCAGTTTTGGATTTCAGGATTCCCCCTCCTTCTGTCTGACACACACTGTGGTGTCTAAACAGACGCTATTACCCAGGTTTCCTCCTTGTTTATTTGCATGTGTGAGTTTTGCACACGTTTGTACTGTATGTTGTTCGTTTTAACAGTCTAAACAAATATTTTTTTCTAAACTCATCGAAAGCAATAAATGATGCTTTATCTTTTGATTATACGCAGTGCTAATTACTTTTGCTTATACTTAACATTACCAGTATCCGTGTTTCCATTACCCTGCAAATTGAAAATACGCTCAATGTGAATACGTCAATTTCGCAAAAACTCCCATATATCGCAAAAAAGTTTTTACGCTCACATGAGGTGGTTTTTCAGGCAAAAAAGAAATGTTTCACAAAATTGCAATGGAAACAGTTTTTCCGCAATTACAGGTCACTTGCCATACATAAGTCACATGATCGTTCTTTAATGTACTATAACATCCAAGAAATACTTTGTAGGTGGCCGCTCTCAAGTTTAAAGGGCTTTCCTTGCCATTAATGCTCGGATAACCCCTTATTTACACTGCAAACATCTGCGGCACATTACGGCTCCGACACGACCACCAGAGCTGATTGCGGCCACTCTTGTTAATGCTTGTGTTTATACCAACCACGCTGTGGCACATCACAGAAGTGGCCCTCCGCACTGCTTCGCGAAGAAAAAAAAACACACCTACGTCTCCTTTGATTAAAAATAATCGCTTCTGCAGTGGCTGCAATATACGTAAATCTACCACTATGACGTATCTTGTTAAAATTATTTTAGTCAGATAACATTGGTTAATGGAAACAATTTTGCACAAATCTGTAATGGAAACCCGGCTATTGTTAAAAATCCATGCTGCACCATTTGTGCTGCAGACATGAATGATACCTCAAATTCTGCAGCTTGTTGAAGCTTCTAAACTGCACAGTAACACCCTAGAAATAATAGTCAACACCCTGTTAACCACCCAGAACACCCTATCAGCCAAATAACAACATCCAAGTGACTGCATAGCAAGTGAACTGGAAACCACTTACAACAACCTAGAAATTGTGTAGCAACACCTTGGAAACCTAGTGACCTGGAAACCTCTCACAGCAACCTAGTAATTGCATAGCAACACCCTGGCAACCTCCCACAACATCCCAGGAATGGCATAGCAAATTTCTGGCAACCCCTCACAATATCTGAGCAACTGCATAGCAATAGCAGTTTACACCTTGGTAACCACTCAGAACACCCCATCAACCTTATAACAACATTCTAGTAACTGCATAGCAACGCCCTGGCAACTAGTCAGTAAGGGTTGCAAAGGGGCAGAAAATTACTGAATTTTTGGAAATTTTGCAGGATTTTTGCAATTTTGCAGGATTTTGTCTCTTTGCAACTCTAAAATCAATGCCATGGTAACCACTTGGAACATCCTATTAAATGCATAGCAACATCCTAGCAACTGCATAGCAAGGCCCTGGCAACCACTCACAACATTTGAACAACTGCATAGCAATACCCTGGTAACCAGCCAAAACATTCTAGTAACCGCATACCAAGATTTTAACTGTACAGCAACACCCTGGCAACCACATATCAATGCCCTAGCAGCCATCCACAACACTCTGACTTTATGATGGCAGGATTTGCACTGGAAACTGCACATTTCATAGAAAATGTAAAAATCTAATGTTAAAATTTGTTTCTAAACATATAAATGCTAGAAACTTAATTGCGGAGTGAGACTGTTAAACAGTTTTTTTTGTGTTCAGGATTTTTTTTTTGGGCGGGGCTAAAATCATGTCTCGACTTGAAGCAGCGCTGCGCAGACCGATCAGTGTGTGACATCAAAGTACATCATTACCGTTACTACAGTTACTACAACCTACAATATTTTGATGAGATGTTTCCTCGTTGTATATTTTTATGTTGTTGTGTAAATGTACCATGATCTTGTGAGTGTGGTGTGTGTTGCTTTCAGAACAGTTACTGTACACACACACACACACACACACACACACACACACAGAAGTGTTTGAATGAATGAGGGTCAGTAGGGACATGATGACTGCCCCCCTCTATCCACACACAAACACGGCGGTGTGTGTACTGAACTCATCCAGTCAGCTGTGCGCCTGCAGCTTAATTACTCGAAAGCTCACCGAGTGTCTGACCTCCACCGTTAGCCTAATTGAAATTTAATTGAATTTCGCTTGTCTAGACTAATTAAGCTCCTACTGAAACCGCCAATCTTCAGCCGCTCGCCGGACACCGAGCTTCAGAGAGAAAACTAGAAGCCCGGAGGAGCGCAGGACAAAGGCGGCCATTTTAGGAAGCAGCTGACAGAATGGGAAACGTGTTTAAAAATAGCAAAGGAAAGGACTTGGGTCTTAATGAGGAGGAGAGGTAGATATGAATACAGTTGGATCAGATTATAGCATGCGGGCTCATAGATGGGCCCATGTGAAATTTGCATGCTGGGGGAAGTATGTGGGTATGGTAAAATGCATCAACAGAATTGAAAGAACCACTTTATTGTTTCAATAATCTCTTTGATTGATTCATTACTCATAAAAAGAACCACTCAGAAGAATCATTCATTCATTCATTCAGGAATCAAACTAAACTCTTTAGCTGTTTCCGAAATTGTATACTATACTACTTTTGAATAAAAACTTACTTTATGACTATTAAAAACTATGTTCTATGTAGCATGAATGTATGTAATTTAAGGCAAATCGCCAAAACGACTGTAAAGACTTTTTAGCGACTGATTTTTAGATATGTTTTTCAGCATGTAGATCACTCATTTTTGATGCGATACTTAAAAATGCACATAAAAACAGGGTGATGGAAACAACAGCTACTGTCATGTGACTCTCAGCCATTCGCAATTCCTCTCCTATGGCCTCATGGGATAGTGAAATGTCCAAAGGATGCACACTTCTGAATCTCGTCAATAATAGCAGGTCGTCAGGGTACTTTTTGTCTACTTTCTCATACTGTTTTTCATCTACTATATATAGTAGAGCAGTAGGCATATTCAGACACAGGGCCAGTAAGCTTTAGATTCACTTAAAAGAAGCAGCTCATGAAGAGTCATGAGTTCAGGTACATTTTATTTATTTATTTTTTGTTTACACTACATTACAGATATACTGGTTGCACTGTATGGTTGATTCACTAAAAAGAACTAGCCCAGAAGATTCATTCTTTCAGGGAATTAGACAGACAGTATGTTTTTGATTCACTAGGAGGAGCTGGCTCAAAAGATTCTTTGCTCAACCATCAGACTGCAATGGTTGAGCTGTATGATTCATGATCAATTAGTTTCTTATAATTAATTTTAGTGAACTTTCTGCATTACCATTATAGTTTGTGGTTTACCAAGGAAATGCGTGTGCTGTAATTATTAATAAAGTAGAACTCAGTGTGCTGGGAATATGTAGAAGTGGAATGACTCAAATTTAATTGTGAATTTCTTGTACAGTTTCCATGCAATACTCATAGATGCTTATTTAAGTTAAATGATTGATTCTTGAGATTGGGAAGCGCATTTGTGTCTACCTAGAGTTAGGGTTAAATCTTGTGAGAGCGTTTTGCAAAACGAGGGTTACCATGACCCTGTAGAAGTGCTGTTGTTATCAAATTTTCACTCCTTCCTCACCAAAAATGCATGTAGTGTTTGTAGTGAGGCCAAGGTCAAAGATAATGTGGTGGGAGCACTTTTTCAATTTTATTTCAATGAGTCACTTTTGGTACATTTAATTTAAGCAGTCCAGTCTTCAAGCACAGACTGATGGCTGTTTACTGATTAATAAGACATCTCTTTTTTTTCTCTCTCTCTCTCTCTCCTCAGGTACCTCTGCAGCCTGGACAGTCATTCAAGTTCACGGTGCTGGAGACTCTGGACCGCATTAAAGAGGAGTTCCAGTTCCTTCAGGCTCAGTACCACAGGTCAGATCATATGAGCTGATTTACTCCCAGTATGTGAAATGCATTTGATTATTTATGAATCTCTTCCTACTGGCTAATAACCGGCTGGATGTGTATTGAATTAATGTCACTGTATTATACAGCACACTATACAGCAGTGGGGCATTAACATTTTCATGTTATTCATGGAAATCTGCATTCAGAATAAGTGAGAACTGACTAAAAGTGGCGATGCTGCTAGCTTAACCCTTTTTCAGTGTAGCCTTTTCAATAACCAGCTTTTTTCCCCCAACAAGTGGCAGTTTTAATAGCATGTTGTTTGCATGTGTAACTTTACAGCTGAGCGAACTGAAACAACAATCAAATAAGCTCTGCTGAACTGTCCTGTTATGCTGTTAATAGCATCGGAGAAGTTTAATTCAAGTGATTGGGTTTGTGTTGGTTCCATTAAGTGAATCAGTTTGTTCTGATTCCTTTACTTGAATTGATTTGTTCTGATTCATTTAAGTGAATTAATTCATTGTTGTTCATTTAAGTGAATTGGTTTGCACTGATTCCTTTTAAGTGAATTGGACCATTTTGATTCATTAAAATGAATTGATTAATTCTTATTCATTTGAATTAATTGGTTTGTTTTTTAGTGAATTAGATTATTCTGATTCATTTAAGTAAATCAGATAGTTTTGATTTCTTTAAGTGAATTAGTTTATTCTGATTCTTTACATTTGAATTTATTCATTCTTATGCATTGAAGTGTATAAGTTTGTTCCAATTTATTTAAGTGAGTTGGATCATTCTGGTTCATGTAAGTAAATCAAGTTGTTTTGATTCATTTTTATTAATTGAAGGGAATCAGATACACTGTCAAGTCATTAGCATCTTTTGTACAATTCACATTTTTCTACTGTGTTTTCCATTCATATTTTTCTGCCATGTTTTCACAGTCTCAAACTAGAGTGTGAGAAGTTGGCCAGCGAGAAGACGGAGATGCAGCGCCACTATATCATGGTGAGCTTTTCAACCCCCATATCATCAGATCTGCTGTACGCTCCAGTAAATACTGCATAAAAGCCCGTCTGTGTTTAAAAAGAGAGATTGCGTTTGATTTCATGTTACAGGGTGTTTGGTTAACCTGAGGACACATCAGTGGGATTACGATAGGGGTTGGGGGAGATGAAAACGTGAGAGGGAGAAGGAAGGGCGATATGTGAGAGGAGGATGGAATGATGAGAGAAAAGAGATGGAAAGAGAGAAACAAAGATCACAAGCACAGACATGTAAATGAGAGGGAACAAGGATTCAGTGCTTGCAGAAAGCAGATAACCCAGAAGACTATATTTAGCCTGCATGCTAGACCTGCCATGTACACTTAGACTTGTTTCAACAGCCTTCCCCTTTATTTTCATGCATTTATAGTTTACCACATTTCTCTGTTTGCGCTCTTTGACGACTAGACAGGACAGCGTGTTCTTCTCGTCTCTCTTTAGTGAATGATTTATTTGTTGATGGGCATGAAATAGTTTTCAGAGCTCATTTGCGATGGTGCGTTAGCCTCCTAGCTAACAAAAACAACAGAGACAGTGAATTGGATGATATTCAAGTGTTAAAAGCTTTGTTCGTTGCTGTGGTTCAGTGGTTGGCACACACACTCCTGATATTTTGAGCAATGCTGAAGGTCTTGTCATCACTTCCTCCACTATCTGTTCAATAAAGCAAAACGTCTCCAGGGTTATTTTGAAAATACGTTGAGGTTGTGGCCTTGTATTAATATGTCGAGCCATGATGCAGATTCAGAATCAGAATCAGTGTCAAAATCTCATCAATCATCAGTCTTTACATACATTTTTTCTGGTGTCTGTTCAATAAAATAAGAAGCTTATGAAGACATTTAAACAAACAAAAAATGTTGAACCTCATATATAGTGTCCATATGGGAGATTCTGGTTTGAACCTGGCTTGCAACACACCCTAATCCCATTTCATCGCTCCTTAAAAATGATCAATATAGCAAAAATAAATGCATTTATTTATTTATTCATTCATTCATTCATATATATTTTATATATTCATTTCTAATTAATTTTAATTTAATTAATACTACTAATAATATCTAACAATATTTATTAAGAATATAAATACATATTAATAATATAAACAACAAGGCTGTGGCTAAAAAATTAATCCCAGCCAACATCCATTAAATAAAAAAAAAACAACAACAAAAAAACATTTATTTGTTTTGAATTATTTATAAATATTTGTATGTATTTTAATTAATATTAATGTAAAGTCCATTTAATTAATACTACTAATAATATTCAAAAATAGTTATTAATAATATAAATATTAATTAATGATATTAATATAAACAACAAAAATATGGCTAAAAAAAGATAGATAGATAGAACGAAAGAGAAAAATCTGGCCTGCAATGTCCAGAAAGATTCCATCTTTTTCTTCCTTATATTTCTTGTCACCATCAACTATCCAATTGAGCAAAATATATTTTAAAACTTGTCCTATAAGCTCAATTATGTGCTAAACTATGTATGCATTTTTCAACTATATGCTAAACTATGGTGCTGAATTGAAAGACAGACGTTCGGATCCGCTTCAAGAAATCATTGTCATTAACTATTAAATCCTAAATCCTGATTGTGGATTGCAGTGTTTGTGTGTGTGTCCTGATCTAGCCTTTAATGAGCGCCCATCTACATGGTCACTCTGTGACCGCTGTGTGTAATCCAGACCCTGGGGCAGCTGAAGATGGAAAGATGGAACGAACGAGGGGGCTAATGCGCTGCTTTTGCAGTAACACCCCCGCCCCAACTCATCCGTCTGATGCTCTCTGCTCGCCTCCGAACATTACTGTCACAGATTGCCCTCGCGCCAGAGAGAGAGAACATAAGGAGAGATCAGCAGCAAAGACGAACGAGGAGAGTGAGTGAGTGAGAGAGGGAGAGAGAGTGGTGATTGAAACGCAGCAGTAAAAAAGAAGAAAGAGGAGGGGAAGATAAAGGCCGATAGAGAAGATGAAGAGCAGAAGAACTGACAGAGTGAGAGAGACGGTATAAAGACGCAGCGGGAGACAGTAAGACGACGAAAAGATGAGGGCAGGGAAAGAAAAACACAAGAAGGAGATGAAGAGAAGGAGGAGAAGGGGAAAACCAGGAAGGCAAAAAGGATAAGACGCATTTGAAAACGATTACTCCTTAGTAAGCTAAACGTTTGAGTGCTGCCGTGTGAGTGAAAATAAGAGAGAGTAAAGAGAGAAAACATTAATGGATTGCTCCTGTTTTAAGAGATTTTGAAACTTGTTGCTGCCCTGTGATGGAAAACTGATATTTACACACCAAACAAATCAAATTATAAAGCAAACAGCAGTGGTGCTGCAATACATTCATTTGCTTTCAAGTTTAACTCGCATTTAAAGCTACGGTACACAATTTCTGCTCCAGTAACGGCACCAAAGGTAATTGCAAAAATCATTTTCAAAACAATTTTCAACAAACATAAAACAGAAGCATGCACGTCGCTGGCAGGTTGCTCAAATAGGGTCTTTGGACAAAAATAACTTTCTGAAATATCTTTAATTTACTTTGTAATTTAATTTCGGTTTTACATTTAACGCTACGGTAAAGGTACAGTACACAATTTCTGCTGATTGTGAGAGGGGAAAAAATTTAAGACAATAGAAAATTAAAATAATCTTTAATTTACTTTCAGTTTCACTTTTAACTCTCATTTAAAGCTACAGTACACAATTTCGAAAGCTAAGTGCAAAAATGATTTTTAAAACAATTTACAAAATTTACTTTCGTTTACCTGTTTCACTTAACTTTCGGAAAAGGCCAAAACATTCTTGTCTAGCTACACAAGCTTGATTTAAATGCCGTGAGTTTTTGTTTACAGACCTTCACCTGATTTATCCATGAGGATACTGTATGCTGGTCAAAACTTTTATTGCTCAGAGTTGCTCTTTTATAGCTCATGAAACCTTTGCCGTTCTCATTTTTTGTACTCCGTATCTGCTCAGATGTTTCTTGTTACTCCGTGCGAGGCACTTGTTGACATGCTGTGAGAGGATAGAGCTATAAAATGAAGGCACATTACATAGCTCAGATCATTTTTATTAGATCATATACCTGTATTGATGATAACTATATTTAAGAAATGAAATATCACGATCATGTTAATACTACACACTTAATATAACATTGTAAATAATCCAGCGTTGACACTCCAACACAATAGGTGGCACTATTGCATTTTTACATTCAATGCACAGCTTTCTCAGTGTTTTTCTATGCAAACAACACTAGATGGAAAATAAAAACAAGAGCCTCCAGTTAAATTAAGTTCAGCTTTTAAAATACAGTTTATAACCTGTTTATTTTTTCCATTCCACTGTCCTGAATCTCACGTTTTTAAATGCAAAAAACACGTTCTGTGAACTAGCTGTTGCCACCCATCCATTTTTTTCTAAACTCTGAGAATACTAGACATGAGAGCAAATGGGAGATGATATTATAGTGTTGCTGTAATTTCTGTTTGCATTACAGTTTCAATAGTGTTCCTTTACAGAAATTTCTCATACTCCTCATACTTATTAACTAATTATTCAAGGTTTTATTCAGTTTGAAATTCAATTTTATAAAATGGCATTCTGCAATTTGCTTCATCTATAATTGCACTGATATGAATTGGCAGTCTATGAATCACGGCTCTGGTTTTGTGTGGCTGATAACGCACTCGCAATTTTCTCCCGTCTGTCAGGAAACTTGCCAGGTAACTCGTAATTCAGTCTCGGATTCAAGAACAGCCGCCAACAGCACTGTCACTAACGACGTTCATGGCTTTCATATAATGTCACTTTATTGTCTGGGGAAAAAAAGGAAGTATAATGAAATAATTTATGATACGGCTCTTTCTTTGGCTTGTAACTGATTGAAATGATGAAGACTATGAATGTCTTAATACACAACTTATCATGATTCTGTCATCATTTACTCACACTCATGTCGTTCCAAACCTGTATGACTGACTTTCTTCCATGGAATACATGGAATGTCTTATTATTGGGAGATGCGAGGGTCTGTTGTACTTACCATTGGAAAAAAGCGTTCTTTCCACAAAGAAACATTCAGTCAAAGGATCTTTAAAGAACCATCTCTTTCTTATTTTTTTATAATCTGAAGAACCTTCTTTTGCCACATAGAACGTTTTGTGAAACAGAAGGTTCTTCAGATGTTAAATGTTCTTTATGGAACCATTTAGACAAAAAGGTTCTTCTATGGCATCGTGAAGCACCTTTATTTTTAAGAGTGCATGGGGCTCATCATACAATCGCCTTTGGTTTCCTTCCCTGCGTGCCATCAAACCCGCAGCGTTAGCATTAGCCATTACGCTTTTTTGGCTAAAGGTTGCAGGCTTGCCTTCTAGTGGGTTTGGTTATACCTTGGAACCATAAATATTTATAGGTATTATAGGTCCTATTAACTAGTGTTTCTATGGACTGCTGTACGTAAGCCATCTGCTATATTGGAATGGTCATGGTGAACACTCGAGCAAGTTATACGCGTGTATGAATATCCACATCTGCAATAGACTTAAGTAGCTTAACTAACACAATACAACAAGACCAAAGCATTAGCTAACAAGACATTAAAATGACATTATTTTAAAAAACTGTAATATGGAGTTAATATTAAAAACACAAACCAACACATTCTTACCTGTGATAGTTTCTACAATTTCTGCAGGAATTTAAATTTATGCGGTTTTTACAACTAGAGTTTGCACAATGTTGTGGCATCTTGGAAAATACATTTATTTTATTGTGAGTGACGACTCATTGGCCGTTCCAATATGGCGGACACATCTATGATTGAAACTGCAACCATGAATATGTATATCTGTAATAGACAAGCACTTGATTTTGCTAAATTAACAGATGAAGAAGATGAAGGCATTAGCCAACACAACACTGAAAAGTAACAATAGTTTAAAAACCTGTCATATTGAGTTAATAGGCCTTCATATAAAAGTACAAACACATTCTCGCCTGTGCAAATGTATCCTATTTCTTTAGGAATTTAAATCGCAAGAGTTTTTTACAACAAGAGGCTGCAGTCTTGTGGCATTTTGGGAAACTCGTTGATTTTACCGTTGAGTGACGACACATTGTCATTCTGTCCAAGATGACGGATGTGGACAATTTTTCCCAGGAAGTTTTTTTCCCAGGAGCTTTTTGTACCCCAGACCTGTTGATGTCTGCGTTTCCATCCACGGTCTAAAGTACCAAGAAAAATAGGCAAATAGTCTGATGACGTAGGTCTGCGCGCGTTTCTCAATACCAAGTACTGAAAGTTCGATTTGGCAGTGTGAACTCCCGCGGACAGGACGACACAAGTTCGGTAATTCTGCAAAGTGCAGCGTACTTGATAACATCGGTCAGCTTGCCTCGGCTACTGCGATTTTCCTCACTGTATTTACAATAGGATGAAATATGATATCAAACACCACTGCCTCTTTTCATTTTCATTTAAACATATTAATATAGCTGCGCAAATGTAGTTTAGGGAATGTAAATTACATTACAATGAAACAAAATATTAATATCAAACAGCATTGCCTCTTTTCATTTTCATTTTAACCAAAGATTACCTGTTAGATTTACCCAAAGTGAATTATATCACTATACCAGCGAATTATACCACTACAGAGACATCAGAGCCAGCGGCAAATGTCAGAAGGACTAGCCGAGGTTATGCTCCTCTCGTCGGGATACATGAGCACTGAGCGCCTGGTGATCGCGTGGAGTTCACGTCTCCGAAATCAGCAAAGCACATTTTCAAATAGGCGCTGTCTTTAGAAATAAACCGCAGATTTGAGTTTTAAACAACTACATTCTCGCATGAAATACTTTTAAAACTACATTTCATGGCACAATAAAAGTAATATTTTTTAAAAATTATGCGAATGTGGTGGTTGAAATACAGTGCTGCGTGAACTCAACCAATCAGCATGCTCAGCACCCAAGTCCCGCCCCCGAAAGCTACTGGAGATGGTCCTCATTGCAGAACACAAGATCCAGGGGGTGTGGTTGGATCTAGATCCAACTCCTCCCATCTTACATTTACCTAAACCTACCCGTCTCCACCCACTCATCCCTAAACCCACCCATCCCCACCCCCTGGATGTGGATCCAACCCCGCCCCCTGGATCTTTGTTCTGCAGTGAGGGGCTACTGAAAGTTCTGGACCTTTTGAAAAAGTACTACCTCGCGAGCAGAGAATTTCTGAGGGGCAAATTTGTACCCAGAACTTTATTTAGATCCTGGTTCCTGAGGTGGAAACACACAGAGTACTGGCCCAAAGTCCCTAGTTCCTGGGGAAAGTTCCTGCGGTGGAAAAGGGGCTTAAATATAGCCTATGCGTACAAGTCGAAGTTCTCAAAAAATTCCGTTTATAAGTTGTAATTGCGAGTCCTACAAGACATGGACACATTAGACAAGTCAGAATCTCTTTAATTACGTAAGTTCTGACATCTGTAAAATCTGACCGCTATCATAACTGCACGCTAAAAGCCTAAAGCACTTTTTCACCCTCGCAAGCTTTGGTAATTCTTACTGAAAATGCAAATCTATTTACTATTTCCTTTTTTGGAGCTCATTTGACAGTACAGAGGACGGCTATTTTTATATCGGTCAATTCAGATTGGGCTGTTTGGTGTAAATGGGGTCGTGGCAGATGCGATGAGCTGGAGAGGACAGCCCAATGGAAATTATATCTCATCAATGTTGCCTGTCTAGTAATACTAGATCAGGACGAGCCAATCAATGTGTCTGAGCTTAGAAGATCACAGCTGTATCCAGTACAGTGGAGTGGACACACACACACACACACACACACACACACACACACACACACACACACACACACACACACACACACACACACACACACACAGAGAGAGAGAATCTACAGAGATTTCAGCAAGAGCTGAGTGTCCAACGACACAGCAGGATATATGTACAAGCGACGGATGGCAAACAGCTGCCGGGTTGAACCAGGGGACACCCAGTGCATTTTGCCCCTTGTTAGACCGGTGCGGACTAATATACACACACACACACACGCGCGCACACACACACACACACACACACACACATTGTGGCTATGGCAGGAGGAGAGGCTTTGTTGAACCTCCGCCGCATTGAGCCCCACTACATCCGCCACATGCCGCGCGCAATCTGCTCCAGACAACACACACACACACGGACACACTCAGGGGATTACACACACACACACACACACACACACACACTCACGGTGTGCACATAATGCACATAACATTAAAGAGAGCTTATATAACAATGAGCCGCGGCGAGGGAACGCATTACGAGCCAAAAGCGCGTCACAATCCCGCCAATATCCAGAATAACAACACAATCAAAAAATAAATAAAAACACGTCACACCACCATCAGATATGAGCTTAAATACACAAGCGTGCTATGTAAACTACAACACATACTTTATTTCTTGGCTAATAATTGAAATTTCTTCTTGCCTGCCAATTTTCTACTGGCCCTGCCACAAAAAAAGATACTGTAGATTTAGTTCAGTAACGTAAATCTAAAAAGTTTTTTCTTATCCTGTCAATATTTTCAGTGGCCCCACCTCAAAAAGATAGGCTACTTTTTGACTTTTTTAGCGGCATAACTATATTTGTGTTAGAAGGAGATGTTTTTTTTTTTTTTTTTTTTAGCTATAAGCTATTCATTAAACTCATCAAAAATTTAATTGAATTAATTTAGAGATTAATTTAAGATTTTTTGCTATTAATTCAAATTTGTTATGACCCTATATTTTTAGTGGACCCACGAAGATACACTCATTTTTAGTAGCATAATTAGATTTGTGCCAGGAGCAAATGTATTTGATATTTATTAAAAAATGTGTATTTAATTAAATGTAATAAAAATGATTAACTTTTAATTTGAAATGAATCCAATTAAATTTGTTATATTTCCAACTTTTATTGCAAATTTAGTTTAGTTTATTATTTAAGTTTAAGTTTATTATTTAAGTTTTAAGTTATAACTTTTTTTTAATTGCTATTTAAATAAAGAGCTAAATAAATGAATAAAATAAAATGAATTGAGCTATAATTTCTTGTAGTTCAGCTATTTTGATTTTTTTTTTTTTTAATTGTGGCATAGTGTATTCATCGTATTTAACCCATTTACAGTTTTGACAATTTATTTTATACAAAATTCTCCAGCAATATTATCCAGATAGATTTTTTTTTCTTCTCCTTTTTTTATTTGTAGTGAGCATTTTGCCTTTACTTGATTGGATAGTGGAGAACAGACAGAAAAGTACTAGAAAAAATGACCTGTTGGGTCAGGTGAGAGGTCCATCAACTTGTTCAAAATTCTCTCACACTGGTCCTGGGACAAGGATGGTCCCGTAACTGTCCCTTCTTGTTGAGTCCTGTTATTGTACGTCTATAAATTGTTGCTGAGAAGGTCAAAATATATTTAGTAAAGCTAAAACTAAAGGACTAAAGAAGAGAAAATGAGCTGCAGGTGTCCTGTCTTTAGACTGCCTGTCTGGCACTCTGTCATTCAACAGTTTCTTCAGGGAGACTGTAGACACAACATGCTGACTGTTGAAACTATTTCAGCTTAATTAAACATATTATTTACAGGACTGTGTGTAGGTTGAGGTAATAGATTACTTGTCAGTTAAACTGATACAAACTCTCCTGTTTCCACATTAAGTACAGCTCAATTTGAGTCATGTTTGCCTGTGCAAAACTCAGTGCCTTAATTCTAGAGTGTTCTGGGATGTTGCCATGGTGTTTCTATATGATTTCTAGAGTGGATACCAAACATCTAGGACACTGTTTTCCCAAACCTGTGTGTTTGGTTTTGTGTTAAGGCTGGCTAATGGAAGCATTTCCATTCAGTTGGTACCGATATGTCGGCCAGGTCGATTAATTGGCTGATATATCGGCCTATTTTTGTGTGAATTCGAATTTTCATTCTGCATTTTCTCCCTGGATTGATTCTACATCAAAACATGCTGAGAACTAATGTTGGTCTGAAATGATGCAGAGACCTTTTTTGGCCGTTACTGAGGTAATACGAGTGCTGCTGAATGGCCTTCTGGGCCGCCGCAGAGCTTTTTAAAACGGAACCGCTTCCAGCGGCCCTGCTGCACTATCAGCATGCAGAACCAGCAAACGTGATTTATATTTGTGTGTGTGTGCCAGCAGACCAGATAGATGGGGAAATAGTTCTGCTGTTATGTCACGCTTTATCTAAAATTCATCACCCACCGGAGCGATCAATACTGGAAATGCAATAAATTTGAATACAGCGCAACACATGTCTAAAATGCTCCATTTTATAGACTCGCATTTAAACTGCCAGTCAAAAGTTTGGACACGCTTGACTGGATTTATGGTTCTCATGATCTTAAAATCCTTTTGGTCTGAAGGTTTTTATACAAGGCTTGAAATGAGTTTTGTAGACAAAATGTGTCTATGCATGAATTTCTTGACAAAACAAAAATCTTATCATTATTTTTTATTTTTAAATGGATCATGAACTGCCTTTTTATTATTATTTTGTACTGTTCTCTGTCCACTAATAATGTTATCCAAATTTTTACATCAAAATACAAAATACAGGCTGTTTTCTGTCCTGTTTTGACCCCCCTCATCAGAACGCTCTGTTTGAATAGACATGACGGATTGTAGACTCCGAAGTAAACACCCACTGCTATTATTGGCTAATAGTTGTGCAAACATCCTTCATATATGGATTTAGGTTAAAAACGCATAAATACTCAGTACATATCAGATGATCTGTAATACAGATTAAAAATAAAATTCATCAAATAAAGTCTGTCGTTTGGTTTCTGCATAGACCCGCGTTTGCCTCTCTCGATATTTACACTACATGCACAAATCTGTGGGCGGGGCTAAACAGGCAGTGATGTAGAAGCAGGCGTTGATCTTCTTCTGCGGAGGTGGCGTTTAGTCACACTATTACATCACTGAGTGGCACATTCCACATGCTCTCATTTTGGCAGACTGGCTTCAATATAAGCTGTTTTTAGACTAACAGGGAAGTTTCGAGTGCTGAAACTTACATAATGTTTTTTTTTATAGTGCAATGATCTCTTACACTGTATGTCAAAAGATTATGGGAATTTTGATTTCTCAGTTCATGACCCCTTTAATGGATTTTTTTTTGGGTTAGATAGTGAGGAAAAATTAGCCAATAAGGGTCCAGCATATCCAGCATGTAAAATTGAACTTATTTTAATTGTAAATTGAAAATCGCCATTTTATTAACCAGTTGGAAATTCCTACAATCTGAGAATGCTGATACTCTTCTGCGGTTTAGGACTAAAACCTATACAGCTTTATAGAACTTCTGTTTTTGCAGTAGATCTGTATATTTCTATAGCATCGCTGTTGTTGAAGAGTATTTAGCTGGTGTAGTGGATTTACTTATTGTAGAGTTAACAAAATTTATCATGAGCATTGTAATCTTCAAAGCGGATGTAATAACAAATGTAAGTAGACCAGGACATTTTTAATAAAAACGGTTCATTTATAAATCCGTAAAATCGTACCATCATGCTGTGGAAATACAATCCGGAAGAAAGAAGACAATAAGCACAGAGTTGAAAATTGGAGGAACTACATAGGGCAAATGGTGCAGAACGAATAGAGCTAAAGAAGGACCAGTAATATTAATATAGATAGTTTGCTTCGCAAGCATTAATAAAGAATGAGTAGGTAGGTGTGTCCAAACTTTGAAATATTTTACCGCTCGTTAACCTCATATCGACACCTTTGGGTTTCCAGTCACTGTCATTAGATATGATGAGACTTTAATCCTGAGATTAAACCGCAGAGAAGGTCTGATAGAAGAGAGGAGGTCAGGCACACATCACGGATGGGAAATGGAGTTTACAGAATAATAGAAGAGAAGGGCAGGGGGGAGGAGGATTAAAAAGGGAGGTCGGTAACGAGGGAGCTGATCGGGAGAGACAGAGATAAGGGAAGAGAAGAGGAAAAAGGATTTTTGAAAATCGAGCTACACACAGAGCAGTTACCGAATGTGTGAGCTTTACAGACAGATGGAGAAAGACAGAATAAGCGAGCAGTTGTGTCAGGTTTCATCTTCATCATTGGCATCGCTGCTCATCTGCCTGCTGAAATAGACACAAAGGAACACACGCTGACGCGTTCAAACTCTCTCTGTCTTGCTGTAGTTGCAGCGAGTCTTTAGTGTCTATCAGGCCGCTGAGGTTTTAATTTGATTGATGATGATTCACTGCTGTTTAATTCATCATGGTGCTGATTGATGCTCTCACGTTTGTGTTCCCACAGTACTACGAGATGTCTTACGGGCTCAACATTGAGATGCACAAACAGGTAAGACAAACCTGTTGAGCGAATTCACTGAACAGTTTTGCATGTGGTATTTTAACACTTGATCTTCTTTTCATCTTATTTTCTGTTCACACTGCACACAAATCAGATTATCGGGGGTGGCTGTTTATAAGCTTGCAGCTATGCACAATATTGTGCATGTTTTGTGTCATGCCCCAAATGATTAAAAAACTATCGTTTACATTTGTGACACAAAAGATCTGGTTTGGATCCGGTCGATTAATGTACAGTTTCATTTGATCTGACTGTTTACATTTGTAACGTGGATGCAGTTTGGATCTGGTTTTAAATGTCTAATTTCATGTCATCTGACTGTTCACATGTGTGATATATAAGGATGCAGTTTGTACATGTCTGATTTCATTTGGTCTGATTGTTCACACTTGTAACAGATATGGATGTGGTTTGTATCCAGTCTAAATTCATATGAGCTGACTGTTCACACGTGTAACACACATGGATGCGGTTTGGATTGAGTTTGTACAAGTCTGATTTCATGT